>VXAL01002728.1:230050-261667 GCA_013399475.1 Chauna torquata | reverse complement strand
GGAGGCCGGTGCCGGGCAGCCGGCCCCCCCCAGCCCTGCGCTCAGCCCCCCGCTTTCCCGTGCGGGACTTGCCCGCGGAGCCGCCGGCAAACGGGGAGCGCGCCCGGGACCGGCTGGGCGCGAGGCGGCCGCCGCCCCCGCGGCGTGGGACCCGTGGGGCGGGGGCCTTGGGGCAGGGAGGGAAAAGCCTTCTCCCTGCTTCTGGCCGGTCGTCAGAGCGCGAGTTTGGCGGGCGGCTGCGTCCGGTGAAACAAGGACTTAGCGCTGTGCGTGGATTTGTTTTCCTCTGCCGTGCTGAATGCCGCGCAGCGTTGGAACGGCTGCACTTGCAGTTTCTGCCAAGTGTTTTCGTAGCGTGGATGGATCCCGTGGGTGAAAATAAAGTTGCATACAGTCTGGAGGAGATTTTAAAGTGTTTGAAGTTCAGATGGGACGGTATTTTAAAATAAAATCCAAGAATAAGGGGAGAGGGAATGAAGCGTTGAGGTAAACAGGCTGTTTCTCGCAGACCAGGGGAAAACACTTAAGTGAAGAGAAACCAAATAAGTGCATTAAAGCTGGAAATAACCTAGCTTAGTATTGTACTGACCCCTGCAAGGTGAAATTGGGATTAGGAAAATTTCAGCTTTAGGCAAGTTCTGGGAAAACCGTGGAGGGTTTTGTTATTATTGTTATCTTTTTCTTAAACTGTGTCTGCAGATGTAACTAAAATGAAATTAAAAAAAAAAAAAAAACAAATTGTGAATGTGCCCTGTAAGTCCTGTTGGCAAAATGCCATTGTTGCAGATTGGCTTCAATGGGCACGTGAGACTTCCTGTCCTCCACTGCGCAGCAAAGGAGGTTTTTGAACTATGTTGAGTATAGGGATTTTATGTCCCATAAGAGTAAAGCTTCCAACAGCACCTGCTGGTTCTTTGAAAAATATTTTTTTATAATTTTAAAAATTTGCTATACATGCATTTATAGTTGCAACATGATTGTAACGTTGGAATATTGTCTTCTAAGGTACTTAATGTTTTGAGTGTAAGTACCAGGTATCAAGAATAACTTTTACTGAAAACCTTCATTTTAGGGTCACTAGCAGCACCGTGCTATCACACAGTTGATAGAATAGAAAACATCAGCTTTAAGTATTCTGTATATTCTCTACTTGCATTTTGCACTTTGTTTAGATGACTGAAGGAGCATTCTTATTTCATAGTTTCTTTAAGATGAGTAGACAGTTTGAAATTGAATGATACATATATGTATTTCTAAGTAAACTGGTTTCAGGTATCAGACTCACATCTTCAACTTGCTGCCTCTTCAAGTGACTTCCCATGCCTTTTCAAAATTCTGCTTCAGAAAAAAAGTCATAATCCATAAGGAAACTTGACTGAACGTTTGCAAAGTGCGGTCAGATGTAAGGAGCAAACAATACAGATTTCTTTCTTTTTTCTAGTTCCAGTTTCTTATGGTAGTAGTTCTAGGTGTAACTTAACATTAGTAAATGAGGATATTTCAGGTAGCAGTATACTGACAGTGACCTTCTCTAGTTCTTTGCTTGTTCAGAACATCAGGCAAATGAAGGTGGGGATGAGGTTTTCAGCAATCACAGGATACTTAAATAGGAAATAAAAATATTAATGAAAATGCCAAAAAGCCCAGATTTTTTTTTTTTTGAGAAGGCCTTATCAATATTCTGCAGTATTTAAAGTCTAGTCACAGAGCCATTGAACAGGAAGCAAACATTGCCTCTAATAAATACATTTGAAGGCTCATTTTTGGAGTGGTATTTATGTGTGATTCTGTTAAATTGAATTTGAGTGGCATTGTTTTTTAGAAATTGAAGGAGTCAGATAGACCCCAAGAATAATTGTAATACTGAAATTGTTGAACCCAGCACTACAGGTAGGAAGTAAAAGATCTGAGTTACTTGGCTCCCAAACCAGACCCAGAATTTTTAGTCTTCCGGGTCTGGTTCCATGACCCAGCAGAAGAGCTTTCCAAGAGACAGCCTGGAGAGCAGCACGCACCCACAGGAGCAGGCAGTTCCTGGGCTACCTGGACAAGGTGCGTGCCTGCAGCCCTCTTTCTTCCTGGGACTGAAAGGGCTGGTGGAACCCGCTTGAGAACGGGTGTTCGCTGTCGTTATTTCGAAGAGTTAGGCTGGAGTCGTTCTTCTAAAACATCGTGAGGGACGGTATATCCGCTGTCATCAGGCGGTTAGAGCAGCTCTCCGCTCACCTCCTGCACTGGACAGGACTACATCCGCCTACCCACACCTGCTTCCAAGACCATGGGCTTCCCTGGGGAAAGATCAGTCGCTTTCTGTGCTTTAGAGTCACAGAACAGCCCGGGCTGGGAGGGACCTCGAAAGATCATCAGGTCCAACCTTCCATGGAAAAGGGAGCCTAGATGAGATTATGCAGCACCCTGTCCTGTTGTGTCACGAAAGCCTCCAGTGATGGGGACTCTGCCACATCCCTGGGGAGGTTGTTCCTCTGTGAAAAATTCCTTGTATCAAGACAAAACCTGTCCCAGCGCATCTTGTACCCATTGCCCCTTGTCCTCTCCGTGTGGCTCCTTGGTCAGAGAGAGCCTCCGTCCTCTTTGTAGCCGCCCCTCAAGCACTAGAAAAGTGTGATGAGCCCCCCTGAGCCTTCTCTTCTCCAGCGAGAGAAGACCTGAAGCTCCTTCAGCCTTTCCTCAGAGGGCAGGTTCTCCAGCCCTTTGATCATCTTTGTGGCCCTCCTTTGGATGCTCTCCAGTCTGATCGTGTCTTTTTTTGTTGTTGTTGTTTTTTGTTTGAATTGTGAGTTTTTGAATTGTTTTACCCAATACGTGTTTCACATGAAGTACACACAGAAACCCAGAGACAGGGAACAGGACCTCAGGCTCTTTACTGTCTGATGAGTGTCCTAACTAATAAACTAATTAATAATTGTCCCTTGCAAAAGATGAATATACACACAGAAGTTTGGGCTGGCTTTGGGTAACCACACTGTAATTATGTAGCATTGTTATCTTGTGGTGAAGTCATCTTACAGAAAGGCGTGCGTAAGAGAAAGAACTACTTTATTTTCTGTTAAATAACAAGGCAAAATAACAGCACTTCAGTGTACTAATCTTGTAAAATTTAGCCAATGTCACCTCCTTAGACTATCAGCTTTTTTGGCGTTCGCATCATTTATTTAACTTTAATAGGTTACCTGTCTGTCAAGAGGAGTATGGTATCTCTCACTGCATGCTGAAAGCAAGGAAATTGAACAGCTTATTCCACCTATGCTTTTAAACACAATGTTACTAGCAAACACTGTGTGTCATATCTTTTGACCAAAATGTAAATAACAATTCAGCTCTTCAGATGCAAACACAACTCAAGTAGAATGCTTCTCATTGAAGCCTGTGAGTTTTGTGTGTGAAGCAATGTACCACCATGAGGCAATAAAAGGAATAAACATCTCATAACACACAATGGCTAAAAAAACCCTCATGTTATGTTATTAATAATAACATATCAATAATGAATAAATAGAGACGTTGCTTCCAACCTACATGGAGATATTAAAATATTTAGTAGGATCATGTGCATTCAAGAAGCAGCATCTACACATTTACCATGCGTTAACAAACTGAACAGTACGTTTTGCAGACATTTAAAATTAGTAAATAGCCAACTTCTATAAAACTGATAACAGTAATTCATATTATATTAGAGCATATTAGTTAAGATGATTCATTTTGTGTTATGAAATCAGATTTGCGTACAGCATCTGTGCACTTTTATACTTTCCTACATGTTTTTTACACTAATTTTTTTTTTCCCAGTTGTCAGAGCATACTACATTGGATATAAGTGTTTGAAGAGTAAAGATTTATTTTTTAGTTACAAACAATAGAAAAACAGTATTTTTTTCTGTTTTTTTGTTTTTGTTTTTGTTTTTTGGTTTTTTTTTAGGTCAGAGCTTAAAAGTAATCAATCAGGCTTTCTTTAAGAATGAGTGCAAGGGCAGAGAACTGTCTTGATCTTCTATTACCAGCAAGATCTTTTCTCTTTGCATTGTATTCATAAGACATGTAGGAAAAACATATTCCAAGGCTGACAAATAAGTAATTGTTAGGTATAAATAGAAAGAGGAGAATGCCCATCATGGGATGATTTAAGTTAGGCTTATGATTCAATTCATTTTTATATATCAATAACTAGGCGCACTTTTGTGCTACTTCTTAAGTAACATTATACATTGTGCATCGTAGCGTAGTAGATGGTACAAGACTGAAATATATTTGGAGTATGATTTGCAGTTTGCTCCCTTATTCATAAAATCTTTTGCACCCCAGTGTTCCACCTCCTTAAGGCTGCTGTGCATATTTTAGGTAGGCACATTTCTGACACATGGATCACGTTTTTTGCTCTACTTGCAAAAGCAGCAGCAGGGTAGTAGTTAGCACGAAGTGCACAGAGGAGCATAAACATTCCCAAACCTCCTTTTTATAAGGCATTATTCCATGCTCTGGAACTTGCAGCGTTGAGCTATGTGTTGAGCTTCCCTGTTAGCAATGGGTACTGTTATCTGAATGTTTAATGTTGTTACCAAAATGGTACAGCACACTGAAGTATCATAACCTGGTAAGTCTTTGAAATAGAGACATGTGCCTAAGTGGTGCGAATGGAAGTACGGAATGTTCTTTCCCCTGCCTAATCTGATGAGAAGGGAGGGCAGGATCTGTGGGACTTGGGATTTGGACAACAGTGATAGCCAAGGCGTGCTGGAACCCTGGGACCCCGCTTAGTTCCTGCCCCCTTGTGCCTCAGCCCACTGCTCCCCTTCCCACCTGCCTTCCAGCATGCTCGTCACCTGGTGAGGAGACCACTCTTGTAGGATTTGGGAACTGCATTCTTATCTCTGCTGCAAAATCAAGAGCAGGAAAGTAAAAAAAAACCATGGAACAGAGGGGCACTATGCTGTATATCGGATCAGTTCTCTGCAAATAAGGTCATCATACATTAGGTTAAAAAGAATAGTATTGCTTACATCTGATTTCAAATCTAGGTGTTGTTATTTGCTTCTCTTAGACAAACAAAGCTTTAATCACCGTAAGAAAACTCCTTTTTGGTTCATCTTTTTTACCTGTTTCAAAAGTCTAAGGGCAAGTCTAGAGGACTGAGCGGAAAGGAATGCTTGTGTCTTGCCAGATGAGGGCTGGCATGACACAGGCTCCGCTTCATGACTCCTAGTTGTCACTCGGTACACATATCCCTGCAATGCCAGCACTAGTAGCTATCAAGGCAGTTTAGATGGAAAGGTGAGTACATGCTGATAAGTCAGGAAGGTGTTTATTTTTGGGACATTGATTACATAGAAGTTAATAAACTGCATATTGTTGTTAAGAGTTTTCAAATAGATAAAATGAAGGCAGTAAAATCTAATGATCTGTTGTTCATGTTCTGAGGATAGGGTCCATTTACCTCTTCTTCCTTGAGTGTTGAATTTGTCCAAGTGATACACATCTTCCTGTTCATCCTACATTAGGTAGGTTTAGCTGATGACTGTGCTAGAAACAGACTGCCTTTAATCAATGGCAGAGTCTCTTTGGAAGAAAAAGTGAGTATGAGCTATTCATTTCATTTTTAGTGTTCAGAAGTGTAGGATCCGTAATCAGGGTTATAAGAGTTGTTCTTTCTGAGTGTTTTACCATAAGCATAGAGAAAGAAAGTGTTAGTTTACCTATTCTAAGCCTGTTGCTTGAGGTATTTTTAAACTGTTCACGCATTCTTTGGAAATGAACTTTGTACACAAGATAGATGCCAAGGAACCTACAGAAAAGGCTTCATATAAAATAACTTGGTTCACAAATTTAAATATTTACAGCCAAAACTCTAAAGCTTGAACTTTTAGGTTTATGTCCATAATTTGTAAAACGTGATTTTTTTGGTCAGTTTGGGTGGAAATACAAGAAGTTTCAGCTAAAATTTAGACATGCTGGTGCTTAGCCAGCTCCAATTGACTTCATTAAGATCAAGATCTGGCTGTTAACGTACACGCTTCTGCAGGCTTTCGCGTGATTTGGACCCTTCCTTTCAGACCCCCTTTTCACAAGACATGAGTGTGTGCTGCCGCATCGGCTGTGTCCCAGCACAGCAATGCTGCCAAGGCTCTCTGTTCCCCACCCTGCTCTGCAGTCGTGGATATTTATCTCTGCTTTGAAAAAAGGCATATAACGCAAGAATAAAGTATGTACACTCAGCATGACAAGGAACTGTCCGGTGTTTGCTTTACTGGATGGATTTCTTATATGATAGCTTTTTGCACTGTTGCATCCCAAGTTTGTGTACGTCTTTTTTTTCTCCAGCTTTTTCATTTGCACAGTCTGGGCCAGAGTGCTACCTCAAGAGAGGTTTTGACATGGCCACCTCTTCTACTGAAGAAATAATTGTTATTCACACATGGACACATCGTGGAGAATCTGAAATGTTTTAGCGAATTTGAACCAACCAGCTGGATCGACGTTAGCCATACCTGGGCAGGCATACGTGTCCGCTTACACTCCCCCCCAGGACCTCCTTGCCTATGGAAGTGGTCACGCAGTTGCTCTGCGGATATCTCCGTGTCCTCGCACTCTGCTCGCTCATGAGTCAGTTGCACCCCAAATTTGAAGCGAGGTGGTGGTGTGGAAGTGATGATGAGTGAGGTTTCGTGAAATGGCGGAACCGTGCCAGTGGCTTGCTGGTGTGTGCTAGGAGCCAGGCCCAATTGCTTGCCTTACCCTTTTCCTCTCAGAGTTAGAAGAAAAGTAACCCAGCAAAAAAAGAAATTAATTGTTTTCTGTCAATTTATCAAACTGAAGCAGCTCGGTGGAGGTAGGGGTGAGCACCCATGCCTGGGAGGGGGAGCAGATGGGACTGCGTGGCAGGAATTTACAGGGGCAGCTGACTCCTGTCTCTCAACAGAAGTTGCTGTGTGTGCTTAATTTTCTCATAATACCTAAGATCTTACAAATATCACAGAAGGTAGGAAACCAGATAAGGAGGGAGAGATTACTAGGGCTCCCAAAAAGTAAGAAGTTAGAGCTCATGCTTTGTTTGACACCCAAGAGCTCAAACATGAAGTCAAGTACTTCCAGGCTTCATCAAGTCTGATGCTCTTTTTTCTGTCTGCTTTTAATTTAATTCTGGCAGTTTTCAAATCAAAAAATAACTTTAAAATCAGTAATAGCACTACGTTTCAAATATGTGGAACAAAACGTTCTGACTTAATATTATTTGACCTGAGTTGGGAATAGCTTGGCCTGCCCGATGTTGCGTCCTTTAGAAAGTTAACTGTTAACCAGGGTATGCGCTTGGCTTCAGTTTTCACTTTTTTGCGGTTTTAAATAGTGATTATTCAGATCCTCATTTATCTTCTCCTTCCAACTTGCTTGTATTTTCTTAGAGATATTCTCCTAAAGCATTCTTTTTCTTTGGATAGCAGTAATAGTAGTAGTAACAAGAAAAATATGATTCCGTATATCCTCTCCTAAATATGTTGTGTCGTTCCCCCCGCCACTGCTTTTATACTCTTTTCTTCTGGCTCTGGGTTTACCAGTATACCAGCTGTTAGTGCTTTGCTCTAATAGAGCGGTCCAGGATTTGGCTGGAAAACCTAAGCATTTTGATTTCTGTTCTAGAGCACGGGGCAGTAGTATCAGCTGGTTTGCTTACCTTCACCTCAGGCCCTCACAAAAAGATTGCATGTCACAGTTCTTGAGCACTTCCACGTTTTGGTTTTGTACCGTGTTCCTTACAGCTAAGCCTAATGCAGTGAAGTAAAGTGGAAGAAAGGTCTAGAAATTGAATGTCAGTGTATCTGGGATATCAGGGCAAAATACAAACGCTTAGTATAATGTGCTTTCCTAAAAGTCCAACATAGCTTTTTGATGGTGCTGTACCAAATACACTGTCTTCTTAGGATTTTTCATACAGAATTGCGATGGCTATGTCTAAATTCATAGAATACTATTGAGCTAGTAAGACTGGCTATTAGTCCTCAATGGTTCTTACCAGGTGGTTTAGCAGTTCGTGTGGACCATTTATATTTCATGCTGTTAGGTCTCTACAGAGCTTGCAGAAGTTTAAACAAAGTGATTTTAGTATGTTAAACTGGCATAATTTATATGTAGATCAATTCGTAAATGCATATCCTGAAAGAGGGGATTATGGTGGGTAAAAAGAGTAGGTATCTTAGGGGGTTTATGGTAGCTCTATGTACAACTGAGGGATACTTTTTCCGGTGATGAGATGAAGACAATCTCACGTTATCCTCTTAAGGATGCCCTTTACAAGGTTGTCTATATGTACAAGGCCATGTTGAAGACGTGTTAGAGGATGTTTTGGCTTCTAGAGTAGCCCAGGATGAGCAGATTTTAGCTCCATGCGTCTTTTGCTTGGATGTGCATGCTACCTGTTGTGGTGCAATCGTACAGAACTTTACCCTGAGTGTGATCTCATGCTTACCATTAACAGCCATCAGTTGGCGACAAAGAAAAATAAATTCATAGCTACTCAATATTCAAATGTTTGCAGAGTTTTTTAATAATATTGTGAGATTATTTAAAAAAAAAAAGTGTTCAACACTATTTGAAAATAAGGTAAAGATTTTTTTTTTTTCCTAAAACAGACCCTCTTCCCCCTCCCCACTCCAATCTCTCATTTAGATTTCATTATAATTCCCACTCATGGTCTGTATGTACACTTTTGATGTATTGTTTGCTATATTTACTTGCTACAGCCAGAGACAAGCCGGTCTTCCTAGTAACGTTGACAAATTTCAGACCTTAGTTAAAGAATAGGCACAAACAGTTGAAATAAAACTGTGTGAAGAAGGAATCTAACTGTGGAAATTGTAAGGTAATAATAATCAGGGCAAGAAAACGTAAGGCTGGGTGTCAGTGAGCATGAGTGATGTGTGACAGTTTTCCAGTCACCAGGTTACCAGTTGAGAGTGTCAAGTTGCAGCTGTGTACCACGTAATGGCCAGTGAGATCTGATTAGGTTGTTTGCTTTGTAGATCTCCAGAAGGTTTAGAATATCTTTTAGGAACATGTCCACAGACTGATGTTTATCCCAAGTAATTTGCCAAATTTGTTTTCAAGGAAACAGAAATACAGCTGAGTCTTTCATATGAGAAGTAATGCTAAAATCATGCTAGGATAATACAGGTTGTTTTTCCTTACAAAAAACATTCTTACATTATTTAGAGGCTGTTGGCTTACAGTAAGAAAAAAAGTAGTTATTGCAGATCTACAGATTGCTCTGTTCCGATTAATGGAATCCATATCAAAAGATCAAAGATTTGTAAGTGAAATCTTATCCCAGCATATGTATATTTCAGTTTATGATGAATTTTCCTTCTGTGATGACTTTGGGTCACCCACAATGACAATATAAAAACATTTGACTGTAATAAGAAGTGGTAACTTAGTACAGGATGGAGAACTTAATACAGATAACTTTCGTTTTTATACTGCCAAGATACTTTATAAAGAAGGTTAAAATAAATTTCACTTTTCTCCATACCAGAAAAAACACCTCTCATTTTAAATACATTCCTAGCTGTTGTATGTTGTCTGCAGTATAGTTTACGTGTTGACAGGTCTATAGATGACCATGAAATTTATTGAAAATAGCTAGTTACTAGAAAAGTACAGATTGGAAATTATCCATGGGCCATTAATGCCCAATGGCTGTAGAGTAAAAGTAATTACAAAAATAGTTGTAGGTGTGTCCTGATTCCAGAAGATGCTGATATTTGTTTTTGTATTTCTGTTTTGTTCTTTAGTGAGATAGAAGATGAATTCAGCTGAAATCACTGATGATGACGAAGGTAAAATATTATCCGTTATGTAACTTATGATCAGGAAAAAATACTTGTTGAATGGAAGCCTTGTAACCTGATAAATACCTGATACACCATTATCTTTTTTATTCATTATATTTTCTGCTCTACATCCTTCCTCCCCCTCCAAAAAAATCTTCCTACTGTAACTTTATTTGTTTATACTTTAGACTCTTCTTCGGGGAAGAAACTGTCATTTACTGGATGACTGTATGGTTCATAGCATAATAAAAACTTGACTTTGGGGTGGCCTCAGCATACACTTATTATGCAAGTCATAAAAAAATAATGATGTTCTTCAAACCACATTTTCATAAAAAGAAACAAAACACAAAAGATTGTATTAAGGCTGTCATGGTTTTCTGGAGAGAGTGCTTTATCTTTCTAAACCTTCTCTTTTTCCAGTAAAAATTCCTAAAAAAAATATTGTGAAAGTAGAAACAGAAAATGAAGATGAAGCTCTAGACTGCTCGGTAACATCCAGATCTTCTGAGAAACACTCACTGGATGGCGCAGTTACTTGCCTACAGGATTCCAACAAACGGAAACAGACCTCACTTGGTTGTGATGGTTCAGGGAGCCAGCAAGATGTCTTACCCAGTGTGAAGAAAAGACGCTTTACACAAGAGGTGACTTCTCTATACATGACTGTGTGATTTTTCTGTTCATATTTTGTAGGCTAAATTCATTGCTGTTATAAGCAAAATGCAAGTCATTTAACTAGATTTGCATTAGTAATGATTTGAGTCAAACATGGCTGATCTTGACCCAGTTTGCACACAATAGTTGTCTGGGCATTTCTTTAACGTGGGAGCAATCATATCTATGAAATACACTTAATTCATTCATTTGAAGTATATTTTTGTTGTTTTTCAGAGAACGTAGGAGCAGGTAGGGATTTGGATTAACTGGGTATGACTCTGATTACAGTCCCACTCATGTCACACAGTCCTTCAGCTGGATCCTCAGTGGTAGCATCAGGGCTGTAATTCTCTTCCTTCCGTGACACGGATTTTGATGTCAGTCAGACAAGTATAAATTTACGTATTACTTGAAAGATAAAAGTACAGGGATGCAGAAGACTTCAGCACACTGAGAATGGAATGTATTACAACTTCTTCAGCATCCCAGTTGTGACAATCCAGACGTTTGTCCAGTCGGTGGAGGAGATTCCAGGTCTCTTCAGTTAGCCCCTTCTAGTGTTTCACCTCCCTAGTGACTGGAGATGTTTTCACTAATCTTTGTTGAAACTGAGCAGATTTCTCTTTGTCCTTGTTCTTTTCAGTAGGGAGAGCAGTGACCGCCTGTTCCTAAAAATAAGGTCTTCTGCACGTGGGAAAATTGGTGTGATGCTGTCCACCCTTGTCTCTTCCTTTTCTAGACTAAAATTCTGTTTCTTCAACTCTTCTTCAGGAGTCACCTTATATTTTTGTTGTTCTCTTTGAGATTCCCAAAAGGGTAGTGTTCAGTGTTGGATAGTCACATCCCTCCTAACACCCTCCGGAGCAGTATAATGACCTCCTGTTTTTCACACTCAGCACTTTATTAAAATAACCTAGATTCAAATTCATCCTCTTTTGAATAACTTCAAGCCCTGGGTTATATTTAGTTTATGACCTACTCTAATGCACATATCCTTTTCTGCTGTTCTGCTACTTAGCCAGTTATTCCGTGTTGTATTTGTGCATTTCATTTCTCCTTATAGCCATAGCTCTTCATATTTGTTTTTCTTGACTGTCATCTCTCTGACTTCTCAGGGCTCTGTTTTTTTTCCTGAGTGCCTGTGGTAGGTAGGTTTTAATCTTATAACACTGCTTCTTTTTTTCCTTTCTCTTTTACTTTTTACAATTATTTTACTTACATTCAAAATCTTAAAAGAGCTGCATAATGGTCTTTGAACTCTGCTTTCTTTGTATTTCGCTGTTTGCTGTTTGCCTTTAATACATTTTTAAAATTTATTTGAAATGAATTATAACCTTGGATTTATTATATCAGAAAGTGACCCAGTAACAATGATGAAAATTCATTCTTGACTGACCCCAGTGAATCAGCATGTTTAGTTAAATAACCAACCAGAAATAGTCCTCAATCCTAACAATGTTTTTAAAGTGCACTGCTTTTCTAGTACCAATATTTTGTTTCAGTTGATGACTTCATTAACTATTTCTGTTCAAACAGATGACAAGATATTTTGGAGAATATTGTGTTTGTAGTGTATTTTCACCACATATCACATAGGAATCTATGTAGGGTATAATTAGAGCTGTACTTTTTATATTACATAATTATACTATTGTGCTGGTGATTATATTGCTAAATGACTTCCTCTGAGGAGGCATTTAACTTTTTAAAAAATTATTCTGATTGTCATTTCAAAACCAGAAATTAATTTTTCCTAAATTCCTTAAAAAATATTTTTAAAAATCCCATGTAGGAGAATGTAAATTTTGAAAACTTCTGCACAAGCCATTCCCAAGTTCTCACGTATTTGTTAGAATTGTTTTATATGTTTCTTGCTTATATATATTTATCCTTCGTTATTCGTATGCTAGAATATTATGTTCTTTATTCTTAGTGATATTGAGACTTCACATATAAAGCAAGCTCATAAATTACCTGGACTTTAACACTGAGCAGAGCAATAACTAAACAACTTTTAAAACTTGGCTTAGGACTCCAAGAGATAATGGGAGAGATTATTTAGCGATGAATTATATTGGTCAGTGTTTACCAAAATGCTGCATTTTGGACATCTTCAAAGAATGTATATAACACAAAAATTCACTATGCAAATGTAATATATGAAGCAGCATTATATTATGTATATTGAATCTTATAAAAAAAAATTTCTTTGCTTGTTTTTTGACAGTATGTTAAAACTGATTGTTTCAAGTGGAAGTAGTATTATCTGAAATGCACTAATGACACTAAAGGCACTAAGGATCAGTGTCTTTAAAGTTACAGAAAATTAATTAAAAAATATTAAATACTAGTTTAATTGGAGAATTAACCAAAAGCCCCATATTTGTGCTGTGAATAGTGCTGTTCCCAGAGGGAAACTGTGTAAAGACACGATAATTGAAAGCACAAGGGAAGGATGACAAGAATGCTTCTGAAATACAGAATGCTTAAATGTAGGCCCAAATGCGTTGTCATCTGTTAGTCAAATGTTGACTGTGTGTTTCTGAAATGCAGGTACCCAAATCCCTCCCGCAGCCAGATCCAAACGTTGTGAGCTGCGTTAGTGAAAGGGCAGGAGTTCTGCGGCAGTCGCAGCAGAGGTCGGCCGTGGCTCTTGGCATGAACGCTGCTTTTCCTCCAGAGCACCACGTCCCGATCTGAGAATGCAACCTTTCAGAATATTCACTTCTGAAGTGCAGTAAGATACTGGAGCCAATGACTGTGTGCTGTTTAACACACATTCTAGTATTGCTTTATCCTGGCTCTGTGTATGAGGCGTGCATAAGAAGGTACCCTCACATTGCCAAGTTTTATTGTATAATTAAATAGGGAAAAAAACAGCAGGAGTTCTGAAGAGAACTAACAGACCGTTGGTGACCTTGGCAAGCTATTTAGTAAAGAAGGAACTGACTGAATCATACTCTGTATGTGAGTGAATATTTGGAATATTCTCTGTAAACAGGAATGTTAGCAGAAAAGGCTAGCTACTTAGGTAACAGATTGCACTTTATATCGGAGAAATATATTCTCCAGAATTGGAGTTTTGTTTTGTTCTTTTGATTTAAAATGGTAAAAGAAGTTTGTAGCTCAGACGGCTGTCTGACTAGGGAGCAGAACTACCCATGTCCTCCTATTGTCCAAGGAGATTGCCACGACCTGCTTTCAGATGATGTCTGCTTGGGAAAGCTAAATAATCATCTGGAAATGCCTCTGTTTCTCCACTGGCAAGCACAGGGTGTCTGTGCCGACTGCAGGTCCGGTGTAGGAGCCTACAATTAGCTGGGAGCAATTTGGATTGCAGTCTGCTGTTCAGCCTCTTGTGTTTTGGTATGTTACAAGTCACAACGAGCTGGTTTAGTAGGGCACATCATACCACTTGCTGAGGTAAAAGCCACACTTTAATCGCTGGTGGTGCTCCACAATTCTGCTTTCTCGCTGTCCCCATAACAAATGTGCTCTAATACGAGTGGGACTGGAGAGACAGTCTTCTAAATGGGACCTGAAAGTCAGATGTCCTAAGCACCACCGCCGCTAAGGATTCTGTGCGCTGTGAAATACATTGCCTTTACATTACGCTTTCATTTATCATCTGTCCATCCACACAGCATTGAGTGTACACACGAGTTTTCACGCGTAGGGCTGTATGATGTGAACGAGAGCAGAATTTGGAAACACAACTCCAATTTCGTTGGGTCTGCTGGTTGAAAAACAGCTTGTTCTGTTTGAGCATACATTGCTTTAGAAATTGAAAAGTAATTAGATTCAGTTTGTCACTGGAATAAGCAGATGCCAAGTATGAGGATACATGGGGACCAGATTAATTTCATGAGTGTTACAGTTCTGTTTTTCAGAAAGGAACCTTAATTCAAGTTCCTCATTTAGGATGTAGTGGGGTCTTTGCTAGCATTTCAAATTGCTTATAGCTCTCAGCTCAGACCTCAAGTCTGTATTCCTTTTGTTTTAATACTTGAGTGCAAATTCTGTACTTTTTTTTCATCTAATTAATGTTCTGTGGAACAAGCCAAGCCAAAATGTTTCAGTACAGTCTTTTCTAAAATCTGTGAGTGTTTTCTCATGTTTGGATTCTGTATGTTGAATTATGATTTTGTTGTATCTACTTAACTTCATAAGAATTATTAGCAATATCCATGTGTTTGCAAAAAAAAAAAAAAAAAACCAAACCATGGCCTGTATATTTAGTGTGAGTTGATGAAAATGCTTGCTTCAGATTTCAAACAATGAGGAAGAGTTAGAAATGATCGAGAACATGAATTTCTTAAGGGCTTATTGCTGTTTTTTATATAAATTATTTAGAAAATTGGAAACTCATGAATCTAAACTTCTTTGCCTTTCAGAAATAAAGAAGTCTTAAGCTTCCCTTTTTAAAAAGGCAATATCAAGATAATTTTCACTTTTTAAAAAAGTTTGTGTTATTTAAATAAAATAATTTTTAAAATTACAATCATTCTTAGAACTTTTTTAAGAGTTGTATACCATTGTAAAGATAAAAAAAAAAACCAACCTGTATAAACTTTTCACATCAGAAAGGAGAGAACAATCATAGTTTTGGTGTCTTATAGCCTTTGTGGTATTTTCAAAAGCTAACCTAAAGAGAGTGCTAGGAACATTAAATGCAGGTGGTGGAGGCGGTGGCAAGGTCACAGGACAAGGAGTCAGAAAATCTAGATTCTATTCTTGGCTCTCCTGCTGACTTGTTGCCACCCAAGTTCTCTACAGCTCAAGATCTTCATATACAAGGTGGAGCATAATGATACTTAATTTGGGAGAGTATTTAGAGCTCTGTGGGTTAAGAGTGCTAAGCATTATAATCAAATTTCTGTCCTATGGAGAAAGCCATGAGCCAAGACAAAGTTAAAAAAAAAAAAGCATAAATAATACTTTACCATATTTTTGTTGGTTTATTTTTCTAGTGAATTTATTGATTTGATGTATGTAACACAACTGAGTCCTCTGGAGAAAGTTTGACCTTGCATTTTTATGTAACAATGCCTGCTTAAGGGGCACACATCTATGGCTAATATTTTTAAGGCAGTCTTACTAATACAATATTTATTCATTCAAAGGGTCCCAATTCAAACATGAAGAACAGAGATACTGGCTCACCCACTCAGGTAAATGCAGAGCAGCCAAGCAAGAACAAGAATCCTAATATAACGTGGCTCTGTGAAGAAGAACCCTTCAGTGACATAACCACTTCATCTTACAAGAAACCTCTCTATGGCATCTCACATAAAATTACAGAGAAGAAGAACCCACCAGGAACGGAGCAGTTTGCCTCTTATGACTTGTATGAAAAAATCAATCCCAGCAGTCCCTCGCATCTTCGGACTTTGAATGACCAACGCAAAAGGGACTCCGCTGCAGCCATCGCTGCAGCAGCTGCTGCTGTAGAGTCTGACCCAAATATATATTCTTTGATACAGAAAATGTTTTACACACTTAACACCCTCAATTCCAATATGACTCAACTTCACAGTAAAGTTGACCTGCTGTCTCTGGAGGTGAGCAGAATTAAAAAGCAAGTCAGTCCAGTGGAGTCTGTTGCAGATTTCAAGCCTCCCCCCGAATACACTCTGACTTCTGCAGAGCTCAAACAAATCATGGATCAAAGCACGTCAGGTGGAGACCTAGCTTGCCGGTTACTAGTACAGCTCTTTCCAGAGCTCTTCAGCGATGACGAGTTCAACAGAAACTGCAGCGCGTGTGGCTTTCTTAACAAAAGGAAACTCGAATCTCTTCATCTGCAGCTTATCCGTAACTATGTGGAAGTGTGTTATCCTTCCGTGAAGAATACAGCTGTGTGGCAGGTGGAGTGTTTGCCTCAAGTCAATGATTTTTTCAATAGATTTTGGGCTCAAAGGGAAATGGAAAATAGTCAGCAGAATGTGCAGTCATCTAGTTTTTATGAGACTGAGCAGGTAGAATCCTCTCATTTTATTGAGGATAAAGAGCAGGAAGAAGCTTTGTCCTTGGACAGGAGTAACGCCATTGCCTCAGATTACATTCTGGATGCTCAGGATCTCAATGAATTCTTAGATGAAGCTTCTTCTCCAGGGGAATTTTCTGTTTTTTTGTTACATAGATTGTTTCCGGAGCTCTTTGACCACAGAAAATTAGCTGAAAGGTATAGCTGCTATGGAGACTCTGGGAAGCAACTGCTGGATCCTCATCGGCTTCAAATAATCCGTAGGTACACTGAAATTTACTTTCCAGATGTGCAAGAAGAAGAAGCCTGGTTGCAGCAATGTGTTCAGCGAATAAACGAGGAGCTTGAAAATATGTATATGGATGGAAGTGAATGCGATCAATTGAGAGATGACTGTTACGATTCTTCTAGTTTACCAGATGATGTATCAATCATAAAAGTGGAAGACAGTTTTGAATATGAAAAACCTGGTAGACGCTCAAAAAAAATCTGGCTTGTGCCCATTGACTTTGACAAACTTGACTTTCCCCCTCCTGATTTTGATGTCCCTGTCCCAGATTACCTGTTGAACAAAGAACAGATTAAAAACATATACGAAAGCAGTCTTTCCATAGGCAACTTTGCCTCTCGATTGCTTGTTCTCTTATTTCCCGAATTGTTTACTCATGAAAACTTACGGAAGCAATACAACTGTAGTGGGTCTTTAGGCAAGAAGCAGCTCGATCCCACTAGAATTAAATTAATTCGACATTACGTGCAGATACTGTACCCGAGGGCAAAGAATGACAGAGTATGGACGTTGGAATTTGTTGGGAAGCTCGATGAGAGGTGTCGCCGAAGAGACACGGAGCAAAGACGCACGTACCAGCAGCAGCGGAAGGTCCACATCCCGGGGCCCGAGAGGAGGGAATTTCTCAGCTATGCAATAAACCCTGAAAGGTTTCGAGAAGAGTTCGAAGGGCCACCGCTGCCACCCGAAAGAAGCAGCAAGGATTTTTGCAAGATACCACTCGATGAACTTGTTATTCCTAACCCAGACTTCCCTGTGCCTTCTCTGTATTTGCTGTCTGATAAGGAGGTAAGAGAGATAGTACAGCAGAGCCTTTCAGTCGGAAACTTCGCTGCCAGGCTTCTCGTAAGACTGTTTCCAGAACTCTTTACTCCTGAGAATCTCAGACTGCAATACAACCATTCAGGTGCTTGTAACAAAAAACAGCTTGATCCTATCAGACTGAGACTGATCCGTCATTACGTGGAAGCAGTGTACCCCGTGGAGAAAATGGAAGAAGTATGGCATTATGAATGTATACCGAGCATTGATGAAAGATGCCGGCGTCCTAACAGAAAAAAGTGTGATATACTGAAAAAAGCAAAGAAAGCAAAGAAGTGACAGACTCTTTAAATTCCTAAGACTTTGACCACTAAATTATTGTCAGGATTATGCTTTGTTTTAGACTGAGGGGCCTGCCAGGGGCTGGGGTTACCCAGCGTCTAGGACAGTTAGGCACTAAGTTTGTTGCGTTTTAACGTGTGTGCTGCATCTATGTGGGCACAGCAGCAGTGGGAAGTGGCTTACTACATTTGTACATGGGTAAAGATCATAAGTCATCGGTGACAGAGCTATTAATGACTCATTAAGAGCATGACTTTCACTGGTGCAAATACATGTATTGAAACTGTATTATTCCACTCCCCATTTCTGCATCTTCCTTTTTTATCACTTTCTAATAATAAAGATTTTTTTAAAAAATCATTGTGCTCTTCAGGGGCAGTTTTTCATTTTACCTTCGTAAAGAGTCATGTTAGTTCATTTCGAGTTTGAAGTTTAAACTTAATTTAAATTTACAAGTCTAATGGTTTTTGAAAGTGCCATATTCATTGAAAATCATTGGAATGTCTGACTGCTTCTGCAGTAACTGCAGCTTTACGTTTGTTTTGTTCTTGATGATGCTGAGATACTGAAAGTAGTAATACCGTGTCAAAGAATGGGTCAGAGTGGTGTAATTTCCATTTTTGACTGTTACCCATGTTTTGTTTCTAAAAATTCTAAGAATTGAGAACTATTGAAGAATTGAGATGTGAGCATAGACACTATGTGAATGTTTCTTTATGTTGACACCACAAGCTTGATCCTGCCCCTGTGAGTTTTATTTATTGCTCAGTGTCACTGCCGGCATGACTAAGGATGGCTTGTGTGAGTAAAGCCAGCAGCACAGACCCCCAAGCCTATACCCATGGAATGTATTGCCATTGCCTGCTTGCCACTGTAGTTGTAAAATAGCAAGGACAACAACAACAATAAGAAACAAAATAAGCAACAAGAACTTAGAAAAATTTTAGACCTTACTCTCTGTCAAAATCATGATTCCAAAGGTTTCCAGTATTAATATCGAAATGCATATATAAGAAGTACATGCAAAGATTGGTTTTGTGATGGAATTAAGTGCTACAGGGTCCCCACGTATGAGCTGTGGTAATGTAACTCATTGTTTGCATCGGTGCAGCACCATCTGGATTTTTCAGGTGTAGGGATATTGAGCTCCCTCACTTAGCCAAATTGATTTAGTGTAATTAGTAGCTCTTTGGAGACATAATTGTGTATGTATGACTTAGGTTCATATGGTCAAGTTTGCATCATTAATACGTTGAAGTGTAACAAAGACCACCCAGAACCCAATGTGACTCTGCTGTACGATTTGTCACTGGAGAGTGCTGCTTTAAAACTAGCTTTCCTCTTTTTTTTTTTTTTTTTAATACTGATATAAATGGTGAGAGAGAGTCAGACATGCATTTTTAAGTCAGTAGAGACAGTGATTGCTTACTGACCATCGCTGGAACACCTTGGAGCAATTGTTGATGTTCTCTGTGGTCCTTTTTTGTTGTTTTGTTGTTTACTTAGATGGGTCATAGTATCAAATTTTAAGTCTGTTCCAGTGTAATTTTCTATTTTAGCATTTGTAAGCAAGTACAAAATACTTGATATTTTTACTTCAGATTTTTAGAATTTATTGTTCTTAGAGTCATATTGATCCCTCCCTTTAAAAAGCAAAACAAAACATTTTTTTTCCTAATGGCGAGTATTAGCAAAAGTATATTATGTTAAACCAGGAGTAAATCATAATGGATAGTAGCATTTGCTCATTTTCCCCATGTGCTAGCAACATTCTCAAAGAATGTATGAAGAAAGTCATGAATGTACTAAATAATATGCTGATACTGTTTATATCCATTTAAATGTTTCCTGTTGGTTTAAATAATAGCAGGCCATGCACAGAATGGATATCAGAGCAAATATGGCTGTAATAAAAAGAAAACATTTTACCAAAGATAACGAACTGATACCACAATGTCTGCATCTTATCTTTCATTTTAGTGCATAAATTTAGCAAATTGAATGTATCAGAAACCAACACTTTCTCTTGTAATTGTATGCTACCTAGCACCTCTGTGACTTTTTTTACATGCACTTTTATGGGAGATATAAAATGACAGAAAATATCAACAGCCTCTTAATTTGGTGTTGTGAATGCCTGACTAGAAGGTAAGAAATATGAAGTGCAGGTTTTCTTTATAATTATTTTTTTCTTATCTTAATGTCATGCATGTTTTACCACTAAGTGATGTTGAAGCTCCCAAAAGAAGTTATAGATGTGAAACTTTTGTACAATTGACAGATGTTACTATCTAGCATGCAAATTTGAGACATACTGGCTTTTACTGTAGATGTTGACATTTTACAATATTTTGCATCACCCTCTCCTGAGAAGTCAGAAATCAGTCCATTTGACTTATATACTAATTAGTGAAAAAGCAATTTTCACCTTCTAAAATGGCATTTTCAAAAGTGGGTATAGAAAGATCCTCACTGTTTTTTCTCTTAACTTCTGTCTAATTGCTGTGTACATTCCTTTCATCTCACTGTTGACAATCTTTCATGATTTGTTTGATTGTATGCTTTATGACTGGTATCAAGAAAATACAGACATATGAATAGTGACGTGGTTCCCTTAAGAAAACTCTTGCAGTGCATCTGAAGTACAGCCACTTCATCCAGTTGGTCTGTCCTGTAAATAAATTAAAGGTATATTATTTTCATACACGAGGAACATTGTCTGGTGATTGCCTGACTACAGTTACACGAGCAGGAATTTTTCCTTACAATGTCTGTTACGGATCTGAGATAAACTTAACTAGTCAGACTGAATACATAAATGAAAATACTCTGCTTTGCTGCAGCCATTTTTTTCTGTCTTTCAGACTTCTTTTCTTTAGAAGAGCAAACTTGCCATTTTGAAAATGATAGGAAATTGCTAGATGTTAGAATGTCTGGAACATACATAGCCATACGTGCACTGACTTCCTATAGATCGATGTTACTTTCTTCTGCCTGTCAGGTCAGTAAACCCTGCTAAGGTGAATATTGTGTCATTGTCTACTTACAGTTTAAATATATCACCTTCGGACAAGCATTGAATAGCTCACTTCTAACAGCTTTCTGAAAGAAGCAGTGTAATACATCATCGCTCTGTATTTTTGTGTCTTTCCCATTCTACGCAAATTAACACGTTACTTAGAAGCTCTGTAAAAGATGTATAACGAAACGTCAAAAGGGAGATCAGGTACACATTAGTTTATTGCCCATTAACTGTATTCAGCTGACATAGTTAACAAGTTTTCAAAGGAGGAAGAGCTTTACTTGAAGTCAGCCGCTTTGTTATGCTAATGCAGTACAGCCACCAAAGTGTTTCATGTTCTAGGAAATGTTTGCAACTTTTTTTCCTTATCTTCAAAATGCATATAATATTTTTCTAGATGTGTTTTTTTTTTTTAATCTGTCATTTTTCTTTTTTTTTTCAATTATTGTTTGATATTTATGTTATAGCAGTGAGAAACGGAATTGTGTCCTCAACACTACAAAGGCACACCAGGTCTAATTTCATGCTGGAAGGGGCTAACATTAATTCTAGAGCCTCAAGAAGCAAAGAAAATAGTGTGCAGGTTTTGTTGAAAATTTATTTTTATTTAGCTTTTGTTTCACTAATTAAAGGGATGTGAAACAGCTGACAAATTCAGTATGTCTTAAGCATGCCTGTACTGAGGACGTGGCATAAGTTGAGAGGTGTTCTTAACCATGTACATTTCACTTGATTGCATTTAAATCTCTGGGAGAGCAAGTGTGGTGGCAGGTTCAAGCCTATGACTTTCGTGAGTAAATGAAGCAAACTCCATCACTGTCATTGCTAGCATTTCTTCACTTCCTATGTTTGACTTTATGGTTTTTGTTTGCTTGTTTGTTTTTTTACACCATTGTTACTGCTATTCAGTTGGCACTAATGCAGGTGTGTTTTTTTACCTCATTAACATTCTGGAAAAAAAAAAAAACTTTTGAAATGTGCTTGAAGTTGTTTAAATGAATAGCTGAAATGATGTTTTAGTGCCCTCTCTCAATTTGCTGTTAGGGATGTCTTTGGTAAGAAAGGCTGAGAAAAAGAAAGAAATCCCCATCTATATGTCTTCATTCTCTTACCTAATTGCTTGTCCTAGTAAATATCAAGATACATTTTTAATATTGATGGTACTTTTGAAACCCTCATCTTTTACCCTCTCCATTATAGAAGCCATGCATGTAAACTTCGCACAGCTAGTGACAGTCTTAATTTCTTACGAAAATTTTTCTTACAGGATACGCAATACGCATGGTTATCTTTGTTGCAGCTCCTGTAAGTGCTGCAAAACAACTCCTAACAAAATCAATATCCCATCGTATTCACAACACGTTCCTGATACCTCATCCGATTGGCAGGAGATTAGCCCTTATGCTGTATTATTTTTTACCCAGCATATCCCTTATTTTTGTCATTTTCTAAATTGTGTCTCTGCTAGTTTGTGGTCATATAAGGAAAAGCCTGTGACGTGGACAGGCCACTGCTTACTCCATTTCCTGATCTGTTTCATGATGCGGCAGTGGTCCCCACAGAGCATTTTTCTTTCATTAACAGCAATCTGAAAGGACTTTAATTCTTATGGAAAGGGAAGAGCTGTAATAGAAGTGAAATAAAGCTGTTCTGGAGAATACTATGTTCTACCCCCCCCCCCCTCCCCCCGAACAGAATAAACATGGGTTTGTGGTTTTTTTGTTTTGTTTGTTTTTTAACTAGGCTTTCCTAGCATAACCTCTCAGTTAAAAATGGGCAAAATCACGATGTGTCCAATCACACTGAAATTTGTGTTAATAGATGTAAACAAAACAAATGGTGATTGTCAAAGACTGGAGGAAGATCAGCTAATTAATATCTCCCCCCACACACAAATGTCAAATAATCATTCCCAATTTCCTTCAGAAATTTCATTATGGCAAAACAACAGTTTGTCTTTGTTTCCAGAGGCTTTTGTAGCATTGTGTGTTAGTGCTTTGGAGATGAAGCTCACTTCCCTGGAAGGCAAAATATTCCTTCAATCGCTACACTTTCAGGAACGTATCACTTCAGTTAACTGGTAAGGTAGTGTGTTGGCAAGGTCTACAAACGTTTCCTGTGAAAAGAAAATCCCGAGGTGTGTGCCAGCAGCAGGAATGAGTCACTCAACAGGATCCCATCCTACCCTCGAGATTGGATCTCTTGTAGGAGTCTGTTTTTGTCGTGTAATGCTGTCCCTTGTTTCTCTTATTCTCTCTCCTTGTTCCAAGAATTTAAAAATCTGGGGTCTTCTTGAAGTACTTGTCTATCTGTGCATTGAATGTTCTAGCACTGGAAATGAAGATTTTTTTTTTTAGCTTCAGCAATACTCAGATTTGTGTTGCTCCCCCTGCCACACACGCACCTTTTGCACCCTTTTCACCATGCGTGCCATTGTAGCCTGACCATCACGTTGAGCACTGTAATTATTTCTTAGGAGCTGAAGGTAAACTGTTCCGTTCTGACATGCCATGGCAGTAGAAAAAAGCAAACAAACAAAGAGAAAAACAGGAGCACTTTGGTGCTACTCTAGTTCCTATGGAACAAATAATTGCCTGTTCTTTTGGGGAGCAACGTGGGGGTGAGTGATTAAAACCCCTCTCTCTGTTGATCTGTAGACAGCAGGACTGAGAATGTATTCAGTGGTGTAGGTGTGTGTCTGCTGCAGCTGACAGACTGATGCTTCTGCCAGAGCACAGTCAACTCCTTTGTGAGCATTTCCCCGCTGCTCCTTCCAAGGATCACCACGTATCCTGCTCTGTAGTGCAAGCTGGCCTCCATGCAGCAGATGCTGCAGCGTGGGAAACAGGCAGAGCTGTCAGCTCGCTCAGAGCGCTGTGGAAGTGACAGCTGGGTCCTGCACTGGCAATCTGACAGTGCCCACCTCTCACAGGACCAGACAAAGCCTTCTGGATCAGGTCATGTGGCAGATGTGGCTTGGACAGCACAGCCATCTGGGCATCATCTGATGAACTTGTCAGTTAATTTCCAAGCTACCCAAACCTCCCTATGTGATCCTCCTAGCAACATCTCCACAAGGAAGCCTTCACGTACTTCTTCCACCACGCAGACTAGGAACGGCAGATGCCCGTGTCCTAGAGCAGGAAATTCATTACAGCATTTGCAGAAGACAGAAGAAGCGATCGCGTATGGAAGCCTGATTCACTGTGTGTATCCTGAACTCTGAGCAGGGAGAAAAGCATTTCTGTCTCCCACCATTCAGGCAGATCCTCTGTGTTGGGAAGCAGCTGATTGCTAGAACTTCTATTTGACCACTTCTTACCGCTTTTCCATGCTGTCTCACCATAAACGTGAATGTGTTATCGTATAGACTCCATCCTCTTAAATTCATGGCTAATGAAGGGAGGATGCACATCTGATTCCAGGTAAGTTTATGTATGTTTTACCTGTGAGCCTACTCTGTCTAAAAACACCCTGAAGGTCCAGCAACGTGGCTGTGGTGTGCCTCCCACGCTGGATCTGGTCACCTGGTGCTCAGGTCAGTCATTAACCAAGCCTTGCCTTTCTTTAGCTCACAGTGTAAATGTCTGAAGGCTGTAGAAACTAGAGCAACCTGCTCAACAATGCTAGGCCCCAATAAAAAGCTCTGATCAATAGAGAAGGTTATCCAGGAGAGATCAATGTAGCCAAGCGGAACAACTACTCACCTTCCTGCTGTCATAGTTTTCCTCTGAGATCACCCTGCCTGTGACTGAAGCTTTCTTTTCTGAAGCAAACTGGTACAGTTCTCCCTTCAACTATCTCAGTCCTGAAGCCACAGAGGGTTCTCTCACCCACTATAAGACTCCTTAGGAAGTCTTCCTTTCTTTCCCCTTACTTTGCTGATACTACTAGTGGATCAGCACTTAAATGATGAAAGCCTGTCTCCACATTTCTGTCACTGAAGACCTGTTTTTGGTGGCAGTCAGCACTACCAGAGAGGTAGGTCTTTATTGCAAGTTCTTCTCTACTTTAATTCCTAATAGGCTTTTCCAGAAGTTCTAACCTAAGCTTTTGCCCTCATGTTGTATTCATATTCTGTCCAGCTCAAGAAATGACCCTACCTGTGCTCTTTCTTACGTCAACAGCTTTCAGTGATGCAGCTTCCCTGCCCTTCCTGGATGCCAAATAGGTGTAGGCTTTTTTGTTGTTGTTATTCACAGAGTCACAGAACAGCCTGGGCTGGGAGGGACCTCGAAAGATCATCAGGTCCAACCTTCCATGGAAAAGGGAGCCTAGATGAGATTATGCAGCACCCTGTCCTGTTGTGTCACGAAAGCCTCCAGTGATGGGGACTCTGCCACATCCCTGGGGAGGTTGTTCCTCTGTGAAAAATTCCTTGTATCAAGACAAAACCTGTCCCAGCGCATCTTGTACCCATTGCCCCTTGTCCTCTCCATGTGGCTCCTTGGTCAGAGAGAGCCTCCGTCCTCTTTGTAGCCGCCCCTCAAGCACTAGAAAAGTGTGATGAGCCCCCCTGAGCCTTCTCTTCTCCAGCGAGAGAAGACCTGAAGCTCCTTCAGCCTTTCCTCACAGGGCAGGTTCTCCAGCCCTTTGGTCATCTTTGTGGCCCTCCTTTGGATGCTCTCCAGTCTGACCGTGTCTTTTTGGAATTGCAGGGACCAGAACTGGACGCGGTATTCTAGGCATGGCCTGACAAGGGCTGAGCATTGTTTTTATCTTATTAGGAACAGACCCTTTCAGAAAGTTCATTTTTTCACATCTGTACTTTGGCTATCCCCAAGTCCCAAAGCATTCCTGAGGTTTACATGTGGGGTCCTATTCTGGCCGTGTAAGCTCTGGTGTGTAGGCTGCTGCTCATGCAGGTCACAGGCAGTATGACTGTACAGACTGGTAAACACTTGGCAGGAAAAAATGGTTGTTGACCAACAACTGGAGCTCACTGACATGTTACTCGTCATACGTCTTTCTACTCATTTCCCTCAGCATCCCTGGAGATGGTGGGAGCCACTTAGAATAGCAATGGCAAGTGGAACTGGGGAACAGAGGATGCACCTCATCTATTTGCACAGCGCTAGGTGCAAGCTGCAACAAATAAATACAGCAGAGATAGAAATGCCTTCAATGAATGGCGAGCCCTCCATGTTTGCCTCTGGATGCTTGTAATGCTGAATATGACCGCTTCCTTTCACTTCCACAGTTTGAGGATCACCAAAGTCCCCAAGGATAGCTTTCCAGGATCATGTCCTCTTAAGAACCAATCTTACAAAAGGGTACCATGGCTTTAAAACATTAACTAGGTGTCTATCTGCCTCGTTAAGCACCTACACAATCATAAAAAAGCTCAACGTAACAGCACAGATTTGTAGTTCTGTCTGAAGGAAACTAGAAATGCTTTTAAATAATGCAATCAGCAGCCACCACATCAGAGGCTATGGGCAGCAGCAGGCATAGCCTGCTTATGCACAGCCGCGGAGTTGCTGCTGGTTGGCGTACCTAACAGGTCCCACGTGCTCCTAGCAAGGTCAGCACCGGTGCTTCCCCTCACACCAGAGACACTTTGTGCACTGATAATCCAGTCGTTACTTTACCACTATGCACCACGTGTACCTGATAGTCCAGTGCATTATGTTTGCTGTGTGAGAAGCGATTTCTTGGATGCCCGTTTAGATTTCAGGAACATCCAAGAAAAAGTGGCCTGGCGTATGCTGCTGCTGCCTATGCTGGGCTATCTTCTTCCCTCTGGGCTCTTCAGAGTAGGTAGGGAGCAGACTGGCTGAGCTACCTGCTCCTGCTGGCCAGCTTTCCTGTACACACTCACCCGTGTGTGGATGTTAAGCACATATAAACAGAATAAAAATTCTGTCTGCACCGCAGCTCATTAAGTTGTTTCTGTTAGAAGAAGCATACGTTCCACATTACAACTGTGGGTGATTCCTCGAGATGCCTGCCCTGAGACAGAATCTTCCTGTAGTAACACAGACACGAGCTTTTAATCACGGTGTTGTCTATGTTACAATCTTTGCTCAGAACTTTGTTATGATCTCTGCAGTTATGATCTTTGCTCAGAACTCTACAGCCACCTAAGTAATAATGTGACAGAAACTGAGATTTCATTTTCCTCTGCATGGGTACTTGAACAGTGAAAATCAGCTACTACATGCATCTCCTCGCTGAGCTGCCTTCTCCACAAGAGAAGAGAGTATCCCTGCCTTGATTCATTCTCTGTCACTGTGAAGTTTCCTGCTTGAACATATGCAGCTGCAATCAATATTTTTTTGTATTCTTCATATAGGAGCAGTGTATAGAAGCAAAGAGTTGGCATTGTTTACCAGGATCAAACCAATAATTAGAAAAGGGAGCAATTTTACATAATTGTTTTTTTTATCCAAACTATTTAATGACTCTAGAGATACAGCTAAGAAAACAGTTCTGCTTGTTGTGGTGTCAGCTTTAATATAACGATTAACAAAACTAGACAGCAATTAAACAGGGATCAAATTAGTCTTTACTGATTCACTACATATAACATCTGTACAGAAACTACCTGGAAATAAAAGGGTTGGGTGTTTTATCCCACAATATCATGAAACAAAACTAACAGCAAAAAGCAACAGGCTTTTATTGCAGGAATACTGATGTACAGAGCAGAGGGAGATAACATTCTAACGCAAGCCCTTAAAAAAGGGTACTGTAATTTTGTTTAACCAAAATTCATATTTAGCAACAAATGATATGGTTTTCTGCAAAAAATCTCGTGCTGCCACATGCAACCCCGTTACTTAAGTACATCCTGTTTGGGCACCTTTAAGTTTTTCCAACGCCTCAAAATTACTTTGTATTTTTCATTTTCAGTCTTGTTAGATGCTTTTTTTAAGACTACTCGCATAACTACAGCAGTTCCTGTTTCTTTATCTTCACCTACTAAGAGATCCAGCGTGTCACCAATTTTCACCTGGAAACAGAAAGAGAACATGAGTGATCATAAACATTCTCTCCGTGTGCAATTTTAATTTTGTTCCTGGCTTTCCATTTGATATTCTTAATCTTATAGGTGAGGAGGAAGAAGGCTATACTAGACCCACTATAGATCCTCCAGCTTCTAGAAAAGCCCTGGCAATAAGCAATTCAATGTCTGCTGATGACCTTCTCTGCCAAGAGCTTCGCCTTTCCTGTTTTACAGCTGACACCTAACTCTGTGAAAAAGGTGTAATGGAGGTATTTTTTGTTTTTGTTTTTAAACTGAATGCTGTTTCCTGCCAATCTTTTTGTATCAACCCAAACACAAAACAGCAAAATGCAAGATTCTCCCTCCTTCCTTTAAAACACCTTAAACTGTTGTAAAGAACAGAGTGCTGGCCAACTGCCTGTACTCCTTTCAAAATCCACAACTGCAGTACACCTCTTGATTAAAACTAGCCCTAACTTTCGGGAATCAGGAATTAAAAACCTCTTCTTACTGCCTTTTGACCACAGTAACTGCCACCTAGGATCATCCTCACATAAAGAGTGTGAAGAGGTATGTTTGTCACCATTTGGGTGAGCCCTGTTGTGAAAGAATGTGATCAGCTGAGCCCGCAACCCTTCAGCTCTTCTTCTACGTGTTCTTGTGTGCTCTGCTACAGAAAAAATAACTTTTCCTCAGCTACCCCAGTTTCAATTCCTTTCTATCATCAAACCTTCTCTTTTTCTTTAATCATATGCCTGCTCCACCAGATTTAATCATTCCTACTCCATCAACCTCACATGTATCATCACTTCCCTCAGCAGCTTTACAAAGTTCTGTTGTTGCAGCTGCCTGCTTTCTCTCTTACCTTCAGCCAGCTTTTACTCTTTAATAACACAAGTCTCCTGTCTGGCTTAGGGAATAGTGTCTTATCCAGGGAATCACAGTCACACACACACACAAAGCTAGAAGTGGTGTTAGCAATGCCATTCACATTAGCGGAGAGATTTAGTGGTTACCTCTTCTGACCCAAGCAAAAGGAGGGAGAAGAAGAGGTCACGCCTTAGTTATTTGCTTGTACTGTATTAAAATATTTAAATTTGAAAAAGTCTTACAGTTCTACTTTTCTTCCATAGTTTTTCTCCATTCAGCCTGAGTTCATTATTGTAGAATGCATCTTCTACTTTACTGAAGAAAAACAAGGTTTTATTGCATTTACAGTATGCAGCAGAACAAATGCAATTGTTTCTTTGCAGATACACAAGAAAACCATTCATGAGCAAGGCTTATCCCACAACTCTAATTTGCACATAAAGGATATATTTATTTTAGGATCGGACAGACTTGAACTGGAAGTAAAGAAGTCTTTCATAGATATTAAGCGAAACAGTAGATTATAGGTGCTCTGTGCCACAGGTGCAAGCTGTTTCTAAAGACCTGTCTTCTGAATATCCAACAAATAACGTCCCCTGTCCTTCACCAGCCAGTTTAATCATTTCAAGTGATCACTTTATACTAACATTCTGTTACTAACAACACTGCAATATAAGGCTTCTGTGGGTTGCATCAGATCATATTTCGTGATGTGTTTATAGAGTGCACATATACCTGGTTCACCTGGTACATTAGGTTTATACTTACCCTCATCTATTTCCACAACCATTAAAAAGCATTTATTTTATTCCCTCACTCTCAAATTAGATCTTTTTGTATTACTTAGTACAGCATTTTGTGTTTTCTTCCTTTTAAATGAATGGCGATTGATAGAAAATGCCTGAAACAAACAAGAACACCTCATCCATGCAAAAACTATTTTCAGGTAGTCAAAACAGCTACACCGTAAAAACACTGAGTTACTCCAGCAAAAAAAGGATATCAAAACTCAGCTTTTAGATACATGACATCTTTCTCTCAGCAGGTTTTCTTCCATACTTACTTTCTTGCAATGTCTAGACCAGCTTTCATGATCACATCGTATCGAAGCGACTGCACTACTTTTTCAAGATCTTTGTAATCTTTTACTATGCTGGGGTCATTTTCAAATTTATCTTCCAAATCACTTTCTTCTTCACTTTCACCCTCTTCTTCCTCCTCCTCTTGTATGGTTTGCTTATTCCTTTTAGAGCTTTTGCTACTTTTGTTCCGCAGAGAAAGTACTGAGATATACTCTGGAGAAAGTCTTAGCACACAGAGTTTTACTGGGGAAAAGCTGAAATACCTTCTGTAGTCTACTGTGCTTGCTTGACAGCTACAGAATATGCTTCTTTTCCAAGAGGGAAACAGTTTATTAGAGGGGAATCTCTGCCACAGTCCAAACCAGACATTCAGTTTTCTAAAAGCAGTGACGGGGAGTCTGAAGCCAGTCATAGCATACCCTAAAGTAAAATAAACATTCATATGTAAAAACAAGCAAGTGCTCTGACTACTGGAAGGACTTCTCAAAGTACAGCGTAACAGTTACTACAAAAAGATGGTTTTCTAGCTCCCCACCGAGCAATGCATCATCTAAAAGCACATGGCTACACAGGCACTGCGACGCCTGCACAGGCCCTTCTCACACACCGCCTGCCCACCATTACAAACAGCTAACACATCAGATGGAAAAACAGCACCAAAACCCCCAATGGAATACTCTGTTCTTCGTTCTTTTTCTGTAGTTTAATATTAACTGTCCAAACATACTTGTGGCATTTTCCTTCCTCCATCCGACATACAGTTTGTACAAGAAACAGAAAGTTAACTATTTCATGAAAAGCAGAGGGAGGCAAACGTTTATTATGACTCATTCTCAATAAAAGCAACTTGGCTCAATACCACAAGTAAAACCAGAAGAGTCAAAAGTTTCTGAACTTCAGTCTCTGCTCAGACCAGAACACTGCTGGATGAGGGAATGCTGCAAGGTGCTCCCCGGTGTTCTTCTAAGTGGGAATGAGCAACACTGTTATTTCAGTTGAGAACTAACACTGCTCCATATACTGCAACGGGAGTGACGCCAGCAACAACAGTCTCACGCACAAGTTCCCTGGCACTGCTCCTGTCTGGGACCATCTCTAACGTGAGACAAGCAGGTGGAAACACCCACAAAACCCCAGGTTCTTAGAAACTGATTTGCAGTCCTTTCCAGCTAGATGTAAAATTGGTTTTCATTATGCCTTTGTGTGTGTGCAAACATCTGTTAAACCTCATGAGACTGGAGTTTGTTTTCCCTATACCCAAGTGAACGCTGCTGAACCCTGAAAGTTTTTTTGTGTGTGTTCAGCTATGCTTGGGAAAAGGCCCCGATTACTGGCGAAGGAAAAAAAACCATAACCCCATGGCTCTTCTCGTCTTTTAATGTATACTATATGAGATATAGTTGAAAATTTAGGAAGGTGCAATGCTCACTGCAGACTCACACCTCTCCTCAGCGTGGGGCCAAATTCCTAAAAGAGTTACTGGAACTTGTACACAATTATTATCGTTTATTTTTAGCGCTTGATCTAAACCTGTTCCCTGTTGGCCTGCTGGGGCCGCCGCTGAGGGACATGCCCGAAACGCGAAGCACGGCTCCCTCCCGTCACAAAAGCTCCGCGCACGGCAGACATCTGCTCGCCACCCCCGTGCTTCGGGCAGGGGGCTGACCCAGGACGTCTGCAAGGGCGTCCCACAGCCCGCCGCCAGCCCGGCGCGAACTTAACTCCGCGCCGCGGCGGCTACGCGGCAGCAGCCCCAAGGCCGGCGGGGGGCGGCTGCCGCTGCCTCCGGCCGGCTCCGAGGGGCCCCCGCGGGCCG
>VXAL01002728.1:218562-229807 GCA_013399475.1 Chauna torquata | reverse complement strand
GCGGAGCTGCCGCTCCCCTCCTCCGCCCGCCGGCCCCGGGCGGTGTCTGTGGAGGCGGCCGGCCGGTGCGGGAGCGGTGGCCCGAGGGAGCCGGGAGGAAGGCGGCAAAGCTGCGGGCTGAGGGAGGAGCCCCCCGGCTCCGCTCCCTCTTCAGCCGGGAGGAAAACGGAGCTGGGCTCTCCAGAGTCCTGGCCGGCCGCACCAAGACTGGTCCCAGCTGTTTCCCGTTATTTCTCCTGATAGTTTTTTTTCTCCCCTGCATATATTGCTTTTCAATATACGCTGGTTTGGGGGTGATGGAGGGTGGCAGGCCACGGTTTTGTGTGCAGGGATGCATCGGCAGCATCTGCCGGCTGCTGGGAGCCCCCTGCTTTCTCTACCTCTCTCCTCACTGCTGTTGCTGTTTTCCAAATCTCACAACCAAAGCACTCAGAAGAAATTATGTTAATACTTTTCACGTCAGTTTGATTATACATACCTCTGATTTTCTCTTTACAATAATTGCTGAAGGTGGAGAAGCAAATTATCTACGTCCAAAGACGACTCCTGCCCCCAGACTTCTCCATTTGAAATCAAAGATGCAGGACTCGCTTCATCTTCTTTCATTCCCAGAGCTGCTCCTTGCTGCCACAAGACCAAAGCACGTGGACCTCAGTGCCAAGGGCTGGTGTGTGTTTTCTGCTCCTCTGCCCGCATGCCCAAACCAGAAAACATGTGAAATGGAAATCTCTCAGTGAGGAAATGCTTTCAGCAGATGCTAAAGTCTCTTGACCACCAATTAGTTCGGAAGGCTTGGCCACGATGACAATCTAATCCCAGTCACATTGTATCCTGGGTTTCCCCTGTCTTTATCTTCCTTACTTTCCTTCACATTGCATCTCCCTCTTCCGCTCCACATCTCCATTACTTGTGGTAATCCATCAGCTTCTCCTCGGAGCTCAGAAACTAGGCGAGGTCCATCCCTCCTCCTGTCTTCTGCCTGCTTTCTCCCTGCCATGCCCCACTCACACCTCTCTTGGTGCTTCTGAATGCGCCGATTGCTCAGCGTTTGGGAAATTCTCTATCTCCATACAAAATGGGTACAAAGTGCAACCACATCAAATTGGCAGCGTCTTGCCCTGATGTAAAGTGCTATACAAAGTTCAGGGTAATTCTGGCAGATGAAAGAGCTCCTCAGCTTTGAATTTCTACTTTAAAATGCCCTTCACCTCACCTGACAGAGCAAGCCTCCCTTGGAAAATTATCAGCAAATATGGCAAGCGTTATGGCTGTGGAGCTACTGCTGCACAGCAGCTGTGCAATTAGCATGGGCATTATAATTGATTGCTTAATTTTACACCTGCATAAGCTTTGTCATAAAACATTTGAATGAGAGGTTTTTATGTCAGGGATATTTTGTAATGGAGCAATTCCTTTGCAAAGCTATTTCCCCTCCTTGGAAACCTCATTGGAAAGGAAGCTGCAAGCATCTTTGTCTTTTTATATTTTAAATATTCCAGTGCCCAGTTCTGTGAGATTCTGACCAGTCTCAGTTGGGAACATAGCTGCTAGCTTTTTCGTACTTTTCATCCATATGTCTTAAAATATACACACATCCTTATCAAGGAAAAGAAAAGTTAGTCACTTTCTTGCATTCATAGTGGCACATGAGTCGGAACAGAGAACGAGTCTCTGAACAGTGGGGAGTCCCTGAGCAGAAATGCTAGCTCCCCTATGGAAAAACAAAACAAAACAAAAACAAACACACACACACAAAAAACATGCACACAACCCCTCCCCCCCCAAAAAACAACAAACAACTCGTTTTCCATATATCCTGCTCTTTTCAGAGCTCTTAGAATGTGATTTACCTCACAGAGGATTAAAGTCATGCTCTAACTTTGCTAAGAGTGCAGAGTGTTTACTCTCAGTAAACAAAGATGTAAGTATTGGTGCCTTTCTAGGTTAGTCTGGCATTATACATCTTCATTGCATCCTCATACTGAAAGGCAGGGTAAAGAACTTGCCTAAAGCATTTCTGTCTTTTATATTTTCCAGACATGGTGATCCCTTTCAAAAACACAAAGCAATCAATTCACTCTTCGGTATCCTTTCCTGCAGGTCTTACAGTTTGCAGAAGGTTAATTGTATTGCCCTCAGACAGGTCCCTCTCCAGTCACAGAGAAAATATAACTAGGCTGTCATGACCAGGCATCATGCATCTGATTTATCTCCTCATTGCACAACTCGAAACAGAGACATCACCTCTGTCACACTTGCTTCATTTCCCGGTCCAGCTACATGGTCCAGCTCTAGTTGTTCTCGTTAGAAGATACATCATGTTAATATTTTGTCTCTGTCATGATGTCAGACCTTACCAGGGTTTTTGTCAGGATTCATTCAGCCCTGGGCTGTAGTGGAACTTCAGTGTCACACAGGTCTCCTTGTCATCAGGTTCCCACCGTTCGAAGAGCCGTGAAAGCCCTCAGCTTTAAGATTTGTACTCCAGCCATGTGGCATCTTGGCAACTCCCAATCTGGGTCATTAAATGCATTTTTTAATGACCAAAAAGACAAAAATGCAGGTAATATTTATTACTCCTACTTTAATTATATCAAACCATAATTGTAACTGAAATGTTCAGATTGGGTAAAGACCGCAGTGTAATTTATTTGTTTTTCCAGCTTACCATTAGATGGCAGTGAATAGCTCTCCGTCAAAGATCCCACAAGCACAGGCTGCACACTCGGAAGCCTTTCTCAAAAACATGCTAGTCGTACGTATATCAGACAAGTATGTTCTTTAAGCTGCCTTCAAGTGATTTTAAGTGGTGGGGTTTGTTTTTTTTTTTTTTAATCGTATGACACCTCAGCAACATACAGTCAAAAATTTCAACTGTGGTAAGAAACAGTGATCGTTCACCTCTGGCAGATTAATAATGGTCTATGTAACCTTTCGAAGTTCGAGTGAGAACTGAGTCAGACCCAGATGTATTCTCCTTTCCATGGTTATTCTCATAGAATTGTCTCTTTTTTTTTTCAACGGAGTCATCTCCTGTCTAGGAAGCACAATTCCTCTCTTCTTTATGGTTTTCATTTTGTACACTTCAATATTTTCTCTATGGCATTCGGTCATAAGGAGATTGGTCTTCTTGTTTTGATAGCTCAGAGAGAAAATTATTAATAGCATTTGACCTGTATATTGGAATCTGTAATTGAGAAATCCTCCACTGCCTAGGGTTTTTTGTTACCTTAATTTTTCTTTATGGTCAGTCAAGTGACAGCAGGAGATCTGCTGATACTCACTGCATCTCAGAATAACATCAAGACCGCCACGTAGCCTTTCTAGCCCTGTTAGTAGCTATAACTCTGCCATTATCTATAATGCTCTAACCCTGCCGTCACACAATGCACATCTCACCAGATTACTTGTCATTGAAGATTTATCTTCAGCATTACCGCGCTGCAACCACACACCCTTTAAATTACACTGCTTATTTCAAGGTGCAGTGAGGAGGTGACTGAACAGCTCTACGCATGCATGTGGCCTGGGACAACAGAGTGTCCCCGCGTGACCACCACCTTTAACTTTGCCCACATTCATTTGAATAATGAGCTAAATCTCCCTGACTGCTAATTCACCTCTCCCAGTATTACATACCTACTGTAACTGCTTGGATGTTCTCTTTTCTTAGTCCGTAGTCTGGAGACAATTCCTCTAGCTTTTTGCTTGCATCCAGTCTGTGTCCAAGTAATCTTACCATCTCTTTCGCTGAAGCACATCACTGGAAACTAATCCTTCATGTAGCAGAAGCTCTTTTCTGGTCCTTCCACTGGCTTTCCGGTTGGCACACTGCTCTGAACTGTTTTCCCTTTCTCACATATTTACCCATATCATCTACTGTGCCATTTTTACCTTAAAACATTGTTTTTGTTTTTGTTTTTGTTTCCTCTTTAGGATTCCTTTAATGTCTCCAGCTCCCGTGTACACTTGAAACTTGGCTCTGTCCTTAATCAGCAACTCTTTGTGTTGCCACTTCTTCTCTTCCAATAACAACGGTGTGACAAATTTCTGTCACTTTTTCCTGCAGCCACTTTAGCATGCTGCACACAGAATCCCTTTCCAGAGGTGAACAAGGTCTCACAGACCCCCTTTCCTTGCAGCCTGCCTATTCCTTGAAAATTCATCTTAGAAGTCATAGATGGATAATTAGATGAATAAGGTAAGGTGGACGAGTTTCAGGTATTGTTTTACATTTCTTTAAGTGGTGGAAATATAGCCATTTGCTAAAGCAACAGTCTTTTTTGTCAGTCTATCTACTTTTACAATAGAATGCCACATTGAGCCATAATCTGAAAGCAAATAAGGGTAGCTAGTGCAGACTGCTCTCACCACTGCTAAAGAAGCTGACAGAGGCCATCCTAATAAATCTGACCATAGTGACCCACCTACATCAGAAATTAATAGTCTTCTTGACAGTGAAAATCAGTGTTACACCAGTGGTTAACTATATGGCGTGAAAATAGCAACTTCCGTCAGTCAGCCTGGTATTCAATCCAGCTACCCAGAGGTTAAAGGCTCCACAGTTCCACTGCTAATTTTTCAGCTCCCCAGTTTGGTGAGACATTTGTAATAAGATTTTTTTTTTCTCACTTCCTTCTTTGTTAATTACATAAAATACAATGTCTTTGTTGTTGCAGTAAAAGTTAATCTACTATTTTCTAACACAGGCTTTCAGACTTTCATTCATTCTGTAGTGAACATGTTCAGGTCCTGCTGGCTTTTGTTGCTGCTCTAGGATTTATCTAGCTCCTGCTAACAGCAGGTGGCAAATGCAATAAAAAGGAGAAGTAATCAATTAAGCATTTGTTATCTGAAACTTACTTATTAGCCATAACAACTACATATTCCATGAGCAAATGTTAATTAGTTTGAATTATTTGTTTACTTCTCTTTCCTCTGTATTCTCCTCAGATTAATGGCTTTACTACTTAGAATATGATGTTCTCTTCTCTAATTGATAGCAACTAATTCAAGATATATGCATGTGCAAGTCTAACACAATTAATTTCCAATACGGGATTTTAGATTGTTCCTCCATCTGTGTACAATTAAAGTTTCCTTTCCTTTCCTTTCCTTTCCTTTCCTTTCCTTTCCTTTCCTTTCCTTTCCTTTCCTTTCCTTTCCTTTCCTTTCCTTTCCTTTCCTTTCCTTTCCTTTCCTTTCCTTTCCTTTCCTTTCCTTTCCTTTCCTTTCCTTTCCTTTCCTTTCCTTTCCTTTCCTTTCCTTTCCTTTCCTTTCCTTTCCTTTCCTTTCCTTTCCTTTCCTTTCCTTTCCTTTCCTTTCCTTTCNTTTGCTTTTAAAAGCAGAAAAAAGGCTGTTCAAAGTACTTCATCTTCCATTGTGACTCAGGGACAGCGTTACTTTGATTAGCATTTATAAACATTACTGCATCAGGAAAGAGAAATGTATCTGTAGGCTTCAATACACCTTTGAGATATATAAATATATACATATATAAAAGAAATAAGATAAATAAAGGTGCAATAGGGACAGATGGAATGTCAGAATAATCACATTGTTTGGAGTCAAGGCCATCTTGTCCTTTCACAGTGTCCAGGTCCAGAGGTATAAACGAACGTGTAAATCACATAGTAGGAAAATCTGGGACGATCTATCTTCCATGAACGTGCGTCCTTGCAACGCTTGCTGTTTAAACCCTGCATGTTCTCACTGATAAGTGACCAATCCTCTCTGCACCTTGCCTAATGATATCTGTAGTAAAGAGTTCCCCATCTAAAAGGGGGATACCTGAAGTCTTACATTGATACACGATTCAGCAGTCTGCCTTTTCAGATCCCCGACTGGTCCCTTTTTATAAGATGAAATGGGAAAAGCAGCGGATCCACCTTCTAGATCTTGTTCATTTATGCACCTTTTACTCATATCTATTCTTATTTTGTGTTGTAAAATAAACAGCTCCAACTTTCTCTGCACCTGATGGATTTCAGAGAGTGCAAAGGAAAGCAACAAAAATGCATGAGGTTTAGAAGTCCTGTGAAGAAAGGTTGAAGGAACTGGGCCTGTTCCTCAAAATAAGGAAAAAATGTAGTGGCAAATGTCTGAACTCATCATCTAGGCACTTTTGGTACTGATGTAGGCACCTCGAGGATGTGATTCATCTGTTTTAGATGTTAGAATGAGATAAATTACATCATTTATTTCCACAATCTATCAAGGGTTTCCAGGGAGACTCACTTAGACATAGATGGCTGCTGTAATGTGAACCTTCCTTCCTCCTTTCAATACAAGGCGCTTGGTATGTTTTCAACTGGTAAAACAGTTTGTTATAAATTTGACCATCATTATTATCTGTGTGCTTTACCATGGCGACATAACAAATTGTTACTTTAAATTTGCAGCAAAGACAACTATCTATTAAGAGACATTTTCTGTAAAGGTAGTTTAGCAAAGAAGCAGGGGACCGATGGACTGTGGAATACCCTTCACTGAATTTTTCTGAGAATTATGTTTAAACTTGCCTCAAATCAGAAGATGAGAAAATTACTTTTGATCCTTTCTACCTCTTCATGTCTATAGACCTGTTATCTGACATTAAGCCTCATGAGTTAAAGGAAAGCCCTGGCTTGGGTTTGTCCCATATCTAGTAACATGATACCAAACAATTCCTGAGCATGATTCAGGGGTTGGCCCGGGCCGGGGACAACTGCCTCCCAACAGGCAGTTTAAATTCAGCCACTCTTTCCTGGAGGCTACGAGAGTTTAATAGTATGGATGTGGCTAGACATGCCAGTTGGCCTGAAGGCCAAACAGCAGGCTCTGCTACTGTTTGTTTGTATTGATGTCACCCAAGAGTTTGACTTAGGGAGAAAGCTGTGCTTTGGAACAGATCTGAAGCCACACTGTACTGTGTAAGCTGACATCCTCCCTTGAAATTGACCGGGAAATCGAAAGATCCATTGGTATTAGGACAGCAATTCTTAAACATTTCTTGTCGAGAATATTTCCGGAATCACAATGTCACTTCTGGTCAAACTTCCAGGCTTATGATTCCAGAGCTGGAAATTTTGCTTACCTCCATAACTATATATATCTAATTAAGCAGCCTGATGCTTTTTGCCTCAGATTGACATAGGAAAGAAACCATGCTGGAATCTTGGTATAGTGACGGTCTGGATCATGGCAGCAAGGCCCTTGTCTGAAGACACGTATAGTTGAGTCTAATCACCATTTAATACTAAGCGGAGATTTACAATTCCACCAGCCCTGTCTTCCATTATAAGCTCAAAAAAATGAATATAAACCTTCCACTGGAAGAAAGTAATCCTCAAAATATATTCCAAGTGCTTAATTAAGATATGTGCCAAACCGCATTGCCCAGATGTCTAAAATCAGTTTCTGCCAGCCGGCTCCCGTCAGTATTTCATTCTTGTTCTGCAATGGCAGTGAAGGTGCAATTGTAAGGAAGGATGCTTCAAAAAAGCTGGGAAGCTTTGATTACATGGCTGGAACCCTGATGCTCCTGCAGGATAGGTCCTTCCCACTAAACAAGTAGCCAGTGAAGAGCCAGCCTAGCTTATGAAGATGGTGTTCTTATGTATTAGAAAATATTGACCTGTGAGTTTCTCATGGCAAAATCCTTATGGCAAAAATGGACATCGAAAAACTTGTCACCAGAGGATGTCAGCATAGAACAGCATATGCAGACTACACAGTGCACACTGGAAAGCTGGATTTCTCTCTTCAAAGTTCTCCTTTGTAAAAAGATCAGGATCTAACACAGAAATGCATAACGTGCTCACAGTTGGGGATTAACTAAAACTACTCGTAATATAGTTGAGTGAGTAGTGAGAGCTGCAGTGCACTCTGGCATGAGCTGAAAATGGATGAAGACCCTGGGATGTGCCACAGTGGGCAGAAAGTTTCAGTCTACACACAGCCAGGGAAAGTGAAGAGCTGGTTGGGAGCACAGGATCCAGCAACTTTCATTGGCAATTTATGCTCCTAAAATATTTAAGCCTAGATGGATCAAGATTGGCAGATAAAGGCAAGAGTAAATTAATGGTTAAGTCAAAATTAGTTCTCATGAATTCCACTCAGTGCTCTGACTACACTTACTTTGCTAAAGCTTGTCCAAATTTAAACACATTACTTGTAAGTCTCAGAGACTACTTCTCTGCTTCCTTTTATAGATGACTATTTTTTTCTGCCACTCATTTCAGTCAGTCCTGTTTGCTAATGTATTATACAAAGCAGCACAAAATTTGCTTCTGTTCACTAAATTGCGAATTATCTATTGCAAAGTTGAATCTACTTAAAATTCACCAGTGGAATATGCAAATTAACTTACATTTAACCTAAAAGATTGAAGTAGTTTTAGCTCTTCTCTTTGTTAAGCTTTCTCATCAAATATTATGTATTTAACTGTGAGAAATGCTGTGCTGTTCCAGCCTAGAAAAATAAAGGAAGCAGAACAATAGGGATTTAACAATGATACTTAACGTGTCAGCATCATGAAAGCTCTTAAAACACACAGCTATCAAAGGATGTTTGATAGTTTCAAGAGATTGTATCATCTTTTCTGAGGAAAAAAAAAAAAAATCAGAAGTGCCTATTGGCCACCAGATAGCAGTGCTTCACTTTGTACAGTTCTGAGCTCAATTACGATATTTCTTATCTCTGCAGAAGTATCCATATATCGGGTCCTGGTGTCTTGCTCAGATATATCTTTAACAGAATTCATTACAGACTTCAGATGAAAAAAGTAAAGATTTTGGAATTAGATGTGCAGATGATTTATGTGTTCAGGAGGAATCAAGAATATTGCAGCTTTCCTGAACTGGGGGAGCTGGTTGTAGAAATCTAACGGAATGGAGGCATTATCATTATCATTATCATTCCCAATGACAAAAGTTTCAATGAAAATCTTGCACTTAAATATCTTTAATACTTTTTCCTTGCTGCCAATATATTTACTTATTTGCATTAGTATTTCAGGAATATTTCAGAAAGGCATGTTTTTTTGGCCTCATAACATTCATCACTTCTGCCAAATATTTTAAAACCTCTGTGTTTTTCTTTACTTAAAAGACTATTAAAGGAAAAGACTTCATAGCATTTTTAGCAAGAAGAAAGATATCCCTTTTTTCAGTGTAACTTGTTAAAATGCCGGAAGTGCAATATACTATGTTATAATAATTAGCAATGATATAATGCTGTGTAGGTCCATGTCACCTTACAAGAACCTTGCACCAGCCTCACATTTTATTCACGTAGTTCCAGACCTCAGGTAAGATGCACAGGGTAGAGAGAATGGGAAGGGCCATCTGGTTGTTATTCCATCATTCCCATCTGACCCAGCTTTGATTTTAAAGTGTCTCAGCTGCTGCTGTAACCTGCAATGGCCAGCTGTGGTCCCTAAGGGATCATGCAACAGCTGTATCACTGCCTTTTATCCCACACAAGGTGGGAGAGGTTATAATGGGAACTGTCTCTGTCCACTGTGCACTAGAACATTCTTCGTTGTGGCCATCGGAGAGCCCTAGCAGGGTTACATTCCTTTGGCATCTCTCCTATTGGCAAGACGGGGATCTGGTGTTAGAATACTCTAAGCCTTCTCTTCATTACTGTGATTCACGTGACTTCTCCCACAGGGAATTTCACCTTTTGTGGTGGTAGCCATGTCTACAGGGTGAAAAGGTGGCCTTCCCTCCCATTTGTGACTTCATTTTAACTGTGACAACCAAAGCAAACTGTTTGCAAGGAAAAGTGGTAACAAGAACGTTCTCAGCACTGTCATCCCTCTTCTATTTTAAGTTGCTCACAGTCCACTTTTTTCTTTTGTTATACATCTACAACCATGAAAACCCAACTTCCCGTAACCAGCTTTAAGCAGACAATCAGCAAATACTCAGAAACTGAAGATCCTCAGTTTGATGACTCTTCCTATAATTGCCCTACATACAGACTATGCCTCTAATAGTTAGGAACTGGACTCTGACTGTGTTCAGGGATTTAAAAAACAAGCACTAGAACCAGGGAAACATTACTCCAGGAGTGCTTCAGGCTTCGTGTAACTCTCAGAAGATCTTTCATCTTGGTACAGATGAAGGATTGCATCTTGGGTGGTACAGCTTGCAAAACGCCATTATTCCTGGAAAAACAATGTGACTATAGCTTCATCAGGAACTCTAAAAATACTAAGGTGGGATCGGCTTCAGAATTATATAGTTTTGCCTAAAACAAGTCCCAGCATCTGTTTCTGCAGCACAATCATCCACATTTCCAGTGCCTCAAGATCAAGTTCTAGCAATGCCCTAGGAAGCTTCTGGAAAGCTGTCCTGACCCTGGAAACAGCACACGAGACACGTATTGTTGAACATAGATATCTCCTTCTCACGTTTGTTCTGGGATAAACATGAACACATCCGATTTTAAAATCCATTGATTAGTCCGAACTAAAGACAAGTGGACATCCTAGTCTTCTTTTAAATAGAAGTAACCACTTTGTCACAATGAAATCAGCACATCAGCGCCCCTTTCGTAGGTCATAAAGTGGATACAAACTATTTTGCTAATTTGTCTGTACACCGAGATACCTGACTGATTTGGTGAGGCAGAGTCTGGCAGAATCTATCTTTGGTCAGCTAAGGGAGGACATACAATATGGCTATAATAGTTACTGTGCCAGAAGCGAGAACCCATAGCGCAGGCTACAACTGGAAGAACCTTCTGTTCCACTTGTTACACAGGTTTTCTGCTCTTTAAGAAATAATGGTAATAATAAAATATTTAGATCCAAAGAGTGCTTGAAATTGCAACCTGTGGTCTGAAGCCTGAGCACTAGTGGTAAGGCACTCTCAAAAAGATGCAGATGAAAGGCGGGATCTTAACTCCTCAGCCTTTCACCCACCGTTCCTATCATCTGCTAGTACAACTTTCTTTACCTGTCCCTCCCTCACACGATTTACTTTTTTTAATAAAAAGCTTGATGTTTTTTAATAAACATAAGAATTTATCTCGAGTAATTGCAGCTCAACCTCTGCCACACTGTGCTAAACACCCTAAAACACCAGAACACGAAGCGGGCACTAGACAAAGACACAAACGCGTGCCGCAGTTCTGCCTGCAGGGCCTACACAGGGCGAAACAAAGGTCTCGGGTCTGTGGCGGAGACGCCGGCAGGACCCCAGCTTTGCCCAAGCAGCCCGCCGCGGGGAGCGGACGCGGAGCCCTCAGGAGAGCG
>VXAL01002728.1:184507-218098 GCA_013399475.1 Chauna torquata | reverse complement strand
CGGCGCCGGGGCGGATGGGCTCGGCCGGGGAAGGGTGCGGGTGTGGGCTCGGGCGGCGGCGGGGCCGCGAGGCACCCCCGTTAATAAAAAATGAAGTTGGAGTGCGCGTTTCTGTCCGCGGGATCCTCGAGGGAAGCCGCGGAGCGGTGGTGCGAGCACTTCGCCTCTCCGCTGTGCCGCGTGGCAGAGAAGCGTTAATTCCCCTGCTGAAAAGGGGAATAATCTCTCCAAAGCCGAGTTACTTCCAAGAAGAAATGAGCTGGAGGGCAGCGAGACCCTAGTCGCTTTGGATGGGATCCTGGCGCTCGGGGCATGGCAGGAGTGGGAGGCTGGGGGATCTGCTGTGAAGGAGCGGCATCAGTCTCCTGCTACTGTGCTGGCCAAGTTTTACCTTTGGTGCAAATAGAGCGCAGTAGCGTTGTGCCTGGCTGTAAGCCGTCGAGCCAAGCTGTGGCCCCAGCTCCTGAATCGATGTGTTCATTAGACCTCCTTTTCAAAAGTGTCCATAATACGATATCGTAAAAATAAGCAACAAAGTTTTCAGGAGACTGTTTTAAATACACTTTTTTCCTTTCCCATTTGTTTTATAAGAAGTAACTTCTTCCCTTTTCCATTGCCTTCTGTAGAGCAGGGTCAGACCTTATGGGTACCACTGTCTGTAATGGGCACTGTAAGAAGGCTTGTCTGGGGTTCCTCTCTACCATGATCTTGTGGAACTTGTCTCTAAGCTCTCTCTTTTGTAGGCATGCATACACCCACCGAGAATCTAAGTTTTGTGTTCAAAACTAAGATAACTTTAAAAAAAAAAGTGTGAAACAATGCAGGAGATACTGTATGAAGATAGGAAAAAATTCCAAGGCAGGTTGGGACTTATCCTCCTAATCAATTTGTAGGATATTAAGTATTTGCCATTTTCTGACTAGTTTCAACAGAAACTTCCACACAGCGATTTTTGATTTAAGTCCTGCAGTCCTGAACTGCCTCCAGCGTGTTCCTGGTTGCCAAAAAATCCTAAGTACCGGAAGCTTTATATTGTCATGATATTTTTCTGTGACGTGCTTTTATTCAGTAGAAAATGCTCAAAGGATATGGTCACACAAGTTTCAAATAAATTTAACATTGGTTTAATGGCTTCAGCACGGAGGTAGTGTGTATATATAACCTTTCTTCTGTTAAGGGTAGTTAACATTTTCAGCAGCAATGGAAATACAAGATAATAGCTTTTATGGAGAGTATTATTTATTAAAGTAGCTATTCTTTTAAAAATTGTTTTTACTTTGGCTAACTCTACTACAGTGTACCAGAGAGCTCTGGTATAATGCAAGTTTGCTGCCAGAGAACTGAAGCCAAGCTTCCTGAACTGTACTTCTTCTATTTATTTTTTTAGGAGCAGATATATGATTCTTGCCCTTGTTTTTCATCCTTGTGTATCATACATTCCTCGCTAGAAGAGAAGAATACATTAACTTAGTTTTGAAAGTTTTACTGTGTATGTGTAGGAAATAACTTGATGCTGAAGTTACATGGGGTAGAAGTTCTTATGTTCTATCCCTATAATGCAGAGTTACAGGGGGAATTCTTTAAATTTTGCTTTCTGTCAGCATCTTTTTATTTATTGATATTTTGAATACAACTTTTCACTGCATTTCTTATTTGTCTGCTCTAGCATGCCAATAGGTTATGATTTAATTAGTATAATTCCGTTGTTTTAAGTTCTGCAGTTCAGTGCTACCATAGCAGGATAAGAGATGAGAGGCTGAAATGCTAAGTCCACTTACATAAGCCCCACCATTGCTTGAAAGGAATCCCCAAAACAGCCACAGAAATAATAGATTCTTAACTATTTGCTCATATTTTTATTTGTGGCTCAGTCTGCAAAGACAATGGATTCAAGCAGTTATCTGGAAGTCTTTTTTTATCATAAGAATAATGTTTGTATTGCTCTATACTTTGTGGGTTTTTTGTATGAGGTTTTTTGAAACCTACTTCTCTATTCTGTCTTCTGTTTTATTGCAGGGTTTTGGTAAAACGATAGCTTCATAACAGCAGAAAAATATTTAGAAAAATGTTAGATTTTTTTTTGAATTCCAGAAACAGGACTCATTAAACAGCGTTGTCCTTAACTGTACAACAAGAGGCATGAGCAACTGTGTTTATCATAGGAGTACTGTGACTGCATGGTGCTACACCTTGTTAGTAGTAATTAACTTATATTTTCTGATTTTAAAAAAAACAAATACTTTAACTCTTTCTACCCACATTCTAGATCTACTGCAATTCCAATGGAACAAGTCCAACACCTTCAAGTAATTCTTCGCCAAGTTCCACCTTGTCAGCTGTCGTAAACTCACTGAACAGTACCACCCCTCAGGGACATGGAAATTGCCTTCACTCTGCCACAAGTCTCCTTTTCATTCTCTCGGTTTCTCTTCTGTATTTTTGCTGTTAAGAGACTCTGACAGGGAAATGGCTACCACTTCCCCACCCAGTTTTGTGAACCATCAGTGATGGTTAGATCTTCGACCCAGCATGAAAATGAATCAGTCCAAACTCTGCATCAAACCGGCTTGGTTCCACTCCATACTGTAATTAGTACCAGTCTGACCTAGAGAAGCAGCCACTGTTCTGACTTTCCAAAGCTGACCAATATGAAAAGGATATGACCAACTTCAGCATGGAGGTAAAATGAGCTCTTTCACCAGATGAGTTTGAATTTGAAATATAAAATGGAAGCAAAAAGACAGTATTGACAACCCCTGATTTAAAGCTGAGAAGAAATGCAATGTCCTTGTAATAAGGATGGATGATAACGCTCCACCAAGACAGAAGGCTAGAGACTTTATCTACCACTTAGAATGATGACTTGAAGAGATTTTATCTTCCAGTTAAGGTCATTAAAATAATCAGCTCATAGAACCTCTAGAAAACACAGAAAAGCTCAAATGGTTCTGTTTCTTGCACAGCCTATATGGTTATAATCTATGGGCAGTAGGAATGTATGCAAAAGACACAAAATAACAGTGAGAATGATTTTGTCTAGATTTAATTTGTATGAATTGCTACAAGGCTAAAATAGAATACCAAATTTTTGTAAGAATCCGTATTTAATTTGAGTCCTAACCAAAAGGCTAGTCAGGCAAGGCTAGTTATGAAACTGTTAATCACTAGTTTTCCTAAGAGTTGAGTTCTTTACCATGGGGATTTGGATTTGACATTTAATTTAGATTGTTTGTATATTAAACCCTATGTGCCAGAGTAAGGAGGTGTGGAAGTATTGGGAAAAGTACCAGGAGTTTTTTTGTAAATGAAGTTCAGACAAAGTCAAGGGATAACAATCTCCTCTTTCCCCTGTTTCTCCTCCCAAGTTCTACAAGTTGTACAAGTCCTTTTTGCTCCTGGAACTTTCCTTAATTATGAAGGAATTTACGCAGTCTCTTGAGTAATGTTTTAGTGCTGCTTTTTTTTTTTTGGCACAAGGTGAATAACTTTTTGTTTTGAAGAGTTTTAATTGTGATACTTTATTTTAAACATGGGTTAATATTTGTGGTGGGGAGAAGGAATGGGGAGAGGAGAGAAAAACGCCAAAAATAAGACATTACATGATCAGGTGTTTGGAATATGAAGACTGGAGTCTTAATTTAATCAGTCAATTTAAAAAGGACCTTTGTAAATACTTTTTTAAAAACTTTCTGAATCAAGATTGCTACACTTGCAGAGATTTGTTTCTGTATCATTCAACCCTTTAGATAATAGCATCTGGTAGTCAATCAGAGCAAGCTTTGAGGAAGTTCGATAATGATAATACCTTATAAGGAAAAAAGTTGATACAACGTGAGTATATATGATCATATTACTCTCTGTGTAGATATCTATCTCAGTATAAGATTAAGTAAAACAAAAGTGGCTGTCTAAATTTTTTTTTTGAAACCCACATCTTCCAGTTACATTACCACCAATCCAGATTATCAGATATTAATAGCAAACTAACACAAATTCATGTCAGTGAGTATACATGGACATTTCCTTACGCTTATCATTTGTATTGAGTAAGATGTTAATGATTGTATTTTTGTGTTTGTGTAACTATGCTTTGATTTATTAGCTACTGATTTTCATTGGAAAAAAACTGTAAATAAAACAGTGGACAGGCAATGCATTCTAGATGCAGTTCCAGACACTTCTACAAAAACTTGTAACTTGCCTGCATAAAGTGAATGAGCTGTTAAGCAACACAGTACATGATTAAAAACCTCAAGGTCTAGAAATGCTGTCGTGTAATTAGTTTTATTTCTGTCTGTAAAGTTCAGTGAAATTGCAAGCCTGGATTCTACTCTGAAATCAGTGAGTAGGATTTCATGAATATTTCTAGTAACAAGTAAGTTTTCTGTATATATTACAGCCTCTTCCCTTTCAAAGTAGTATGCTTTCATTTTAGTCAAGCAGTGCTTAAGCAGAATTTTCCTTTGTTTCTTCTTGTGGCAGTGAGTTATTTCCCTTATAAAAGCTAAAGTTATTTTTCAGCTTGTGGTTGTCAAGCATGTGAATTAACTGCTTGAAGTTTCTGACTCCCGTGCACTACATTACTATAATAGAATATCATGATAATACAAGTTCCACCATGCTTGATGAAGGACAGAGGCTAGAAGAAGTAGGAATATGTGTAAAAATCTTGCTGAAGAGCAAAAATGAACTGGATCAGAACTAAAAACAGGTATTTAAACTCATGACATTTCAGAGTTGTCTTCCCCCCCTAGGAATGCTCCTTTCTAGTAACCCTATATTCTGAGCAATTTTCTTTACTCCCTAGATGTGGAGCAGTACATTTAAAAATGCCTAGCTAGCTGCACAACAATCTGCATTTTTTTTCAGTGGGAAAGAGGCCCCCAGGGAGGCCTCCCGAGGCTCAGGAGGGAAAGCAGGGCGGCAGCCCTTTGATTGTGTTCCTTTACTTTTCCAGTAGGCTGAGCAAGCCCAAGAAGCAGAATGGGTTTATCAAAAATCACCATTTGAGCATATCTTATGGGGAATCTATGGGGACTGTCGGAGGATGTTGTTCCATATTTAGCTTCTCTCTGAATGCTCTAGAGGGAAGTAGGAAGATAAAACGTTACATGAACTGCTACCTGGCTGTGTATCTTCTTGATAAAACAAAATTTAAAATAAGTATTCTTTGGAATACTTATTCTGAGAACAAGAAAGTCTGCAACAACAGGCCTTCATTCTATGATGTGTCAGTAAAATGAATGAAATAGAGGAATGTGCTTGGAGTTAAGCATTTGCTAAATATTTAAATGAACTAGGATGGTTGGTTGGCTTTTTTTTTAAAGGAATAGGGACAGATTGCTTTTTTAATAACATTTAAGCATATTTAAACTCTTGAGTTTTCACCAGAGCAGATGAGTGATTTATAAAAATGATTGGGTACCCTTTGTTCCGTTCCATTCCATCACAAACAATGGAATCACTGGTGGAGAAACCCACCGGGAGAAAAAGAAATCCATCATGTTCCCTAACTAAATGAGAAGGTGGGAGGCAAGGGAGGAGAATGTAGCCTACCTACTTCATGACTCCTATTTTTTAAAAATAACACCTATAACAAGTGGAACCAGCTCTTACCTATGCCTCTCACAAATCTGCCCACCTGGAACGTGTCTGGATAATGTATATTGCAATGACTGAAACAATTCTGTTTGATGCATGGCACTGCTTTTGTTGTAAATGTGCTAGCCACATATGTCCTGAATAAAGTATAGCATTATTATTTGAACAAAATAGCCTAAAGTGAGCACTTAAAATTTGTGTGCAGCCTACCGTTCCTTACTTTACAACATCATATTCTGAATAGCCCTTTTTTTTTCAAATCAGTTTTCATCTGGTTTAGAAAAATGCAGGGACTTTGAACAACTTTCATTCAGTGAGCATCTCTGCGAGGTGAAGTACCCTGGGCCACATACAACATTGTTATACTGATAAGCTTCTGCTAGTGCCTTCCTTGTTTTCAGCAAAATGAAATTGTTTGTTTGCTGTGAGCCTTTCTCCACATGTGAAAAGGCAGCATGCATGGGGCTATCGTATCGTGCTAGGGATAGCCCCACTTTGCCCATGTGGAGATGTGGTGTTATTCACGCTCAATAAAAGACTTCTCAAATGAATGCAGTACTATTTTGACAAGTTATTCCCAGCTTTTAGCCTAATCCCTCAAACGCTTAGTATCTGCCTGTACACCATGAATGCTCTCAAGCCAGCTTGAGACAGGAGCACACGCTAATTTCATTATCACGGTGTTTCATACAGCGTCATCTCTCCCGAGAGCGGTTCTTACGCAGCCTGTTGGGCTGTGGAAGGACTCCTGGGAATGAACACTTGCAGGGCCTGGCTATTTGTCATGCATCTGCCCAAGTCAGCATTTCCCTGCACTCAGATAACATCAGGCTCCGCAGTAAAGCTCACAATCACACCTTCTATCTGAAAGTGAGGACGTATATAAACATGCATATATTAGAGGCAGTTCAGAGTGATTTGCATTTTGTGTGCATTCAGGCTTCACATGGATGTGATTTCCCATACGTGACTGAAATGACTTAGGTAGCAGACTTTGTCATTCAGCAACTGTATTGTAATAGATACAATTGGAAACGTTTCTTGTTTTTGCATTAAAGATAACTTTGAAATTGGATCTGTCAGCTCTGCCTCCGAGCAGCACAAAGCCCTTCATTGTATAGCACACACTGCATTCTACACACTGTCCAGGTCTACCATGCCCCAACGGATGAACGGATGTTTTAAATCCATCACTTCATCTGCAGCAACTTTAAGAGCACTGGGCTTTCTGCAATATGTGCTCTAAGCTGTGTTGTTTCCACTATTAAGCGGTAGCCTTGGGAAAGATACTTGATCCTTGCTTTGGTTATCAGCCTTCAGTTTTCCAAGTGAAGCCCTTAGCTTCCTGCTCATGAATGCATAATTGCTCTAGTTCAGTCTTCATCAAAATGTCCACAATGAATGACCTGGAGCTGAAGAAAAATGTAGTTAATTTTATCCAGCCCAACCAAAACCCTGAACTAACAAAATCTCATCTAGGAAGGGCCATTCAAATCTCTTTTGAATCCAGCAATACTGCCTCCAATGTATGTGCCATAAATACATGAATAAAACATTTTCAAGCTTTTCAGAAGTGATCTGAGACTCTTTTATGCTTTCAGCTTAGTGGGAGCTATGCTTTAACAACTGATGGGAATACAATATAAAAATTGAGTACACAGCAGAATTAAATCATGGTAGCTTGGTTTTGCTGCATAAACTGAACGATCACATTCCACCAAAATCTCTCTTGAATGACCTAGTGTGAAAACTATTCTTTATGTGGCACAAATTATTAAAGGAAGCAATGCCTCTGTAAAGCAATTGTTCTGTTTCCCTCTTTTCAACAACTGCCACTGAAAACATAGCTTGGACACTTTTCAGATTGCTTACTGTGCACAGTTTGGACTTAAAGTCTGCAATCATAATACTGAAAGATGTAAATTTCACATGACAAAACCTGTATATTTTTTCTACTGAATTATATAAAACACAGATGTTTTTTGACAGGTAAGACAGAACTTTGAGACTGGAGAGGTATGTATACCAGACTACAATAATAAATGCAGCTTGTCTGATTGATCAGACCAGTAGGATTCAAAACTGATCGAATACCTGCAGCTAATTAGAGTGTTCAGAGCTATAACAGCAAGAATTAAAACCCAATTTTATATTGGGTAGAAACTCTTATGTTTTGAGGACCTTCATTGGTTTAGGAGTCAGGGAGAATTTCGCCAGCAAGCGGATGACCTGGTAGTTGTCTGTGCATTTTCCCTTAAGAAGCCGGTCTGGAGGCATGTTAGTAGCATGAAAAAGGACTCAGTGGAGCCTTTGCTCTAACATGGCAGTTCCAGCGTTTTAATGCTTAAGTACAAAGAAGCTGTTGAATAACAAGCAAGAAGAGGCTCTAGGCTTTGGCAGGAGGGTAACACTAACACAAAGACGTGATGGCATTAATACCCTAAGACATGATGATGGCATTTGCTGTCATCTATCTTCTGTACCTACTATCTACAAAACTTCTTGATGTTTTCTAAAATTTGCTGGCAGTTAGAGTCTTTTTGTAAGTTTACAGACAGATTTTTTTTCTAGGCTAATCTCACTGTTCTGATTTTGCTCTTTCCTGTTTCAGGAAACTAGTAGAAAACTACATGCAGCATGGCAGATATGTTCAACTTGAAATTACTCTTTGCTTCATTCCAAAATTCTTAGGCTCCCATAAGGTATGCGCTCCTGTAAAGTACTAACAGTAAATGAGCCACTGTAAAATATTACTAGATTTTTTTTTTTTCCTGCCCGTCTGTGTTTTTAATGAAATTAAAATATCAAAACAACACTCAGTCATTTCCAGAACACGATGCAAACTTCACATTAATTTAGCCTTTGTAATGTGGCATTGATCTAAACCCTCTGCCGCAGTTTCACAGTAAGCAAAGGACATTGCTAACATGGTGGAGAAACTGGATGTCAGGGAAAGCATCTACAAAAGCTCCTGTGACCTGAGCAGGATGTCAGGTTTGATCCCAAAATGTGTGATCTCATATGCTAGGGATTTGTGCATATTGCTAGCTAGCTGATATGGGTCTGGGATTTTAATTAGTATTTCAATGTGTTTACATTTAGTAAGCGTGTTCTCACTCAGTGATGCAGGCTGATATTGTTCAGCTTCTGCTTTGCTTGTGCTCTTCTCCAGTCTTACATCATGTGTTCCTCAAGGCAGAGGCAGTCATTGCTGAGTGTCTGCAAAACTCCTACTGGCCATTAGCTATTCGTCAGAAGGGTTTTCACTGCTTTCCGTGACAGTCATAATTAAAGCCCAGGTCTTCAAAGGTGATTTGGTGTCTGACTTCTAATTCCTATTGCAATCAGTGTCCTTGTGGGCTGCAGTCTTACACTTACCATGTAAATTAGTAACAATACTGAAAGCTTTTGTGGATCTTGTGGGGTCTCTGCTCATTTTTTCAGGGAAACAACAGTTAAGCTCCTCTCTTTTTTGTTTTGCTTGCTTCCTCTATTACAGGACATATTTTTGTTTGGAAATGCCTTTCCATCAAGGAAACACCTTTCCATCAAGGTGGTAACTCTCAGCCGCACTACAGCAAGATGGAAGGTTTTCTGGCGTTCAGCTCTGCCTGGTCTCCATCACCTGCCGGCACTCCTGCCATGGGGAGAGGCCCCCACGATGGGGCAGTGCCCCTGCAGAGCAGCCAGGCTCTTTCGGTAGTTCAGACCAGGGACACCTCGGAGCCTCAGTTGGGCCCCACGTTTGGGCTTGACCCAGTGATTGCGCTGAAGACCTGAACTGCAGGTTTGTGCTGATTTTGGAAAAACTGGGAGCTGAGGGAGAGGTCTGGGCGAGCCACAGATGAACTGGGAATCTGGCAAGCTCCGTTTTCTTCCAGCAGACCCTTCACATTCAATTTCCAAGAACACTGAAATACGGTATTTCCTCTTATCATTTATGTTATTGTCACACTAAAACTGTGAGATGAGATAGTCTCGGCCCTGAAGAGCTTGCAGCCTTACCACAAAAACAAACATGACAGATGGATAGACAGGGAAGGACAAGGAAAAGTGTGATTCCTCATCATCTCAGCACAGCTGCAGTGTATATACTGATATATATCTTATGAACCTCACAGCAAAATCAGTTTTAAAGTGGTGCTTGAAGGAGAGGAATGGCATGAGCTTGTGAATATCTATCAGATGCTTCTTCTGAGAGAAAAGTGGTAGAAAGCGCGCAGGTACTTTTTGGAAAATACAACAATAAGCCCCTGGCAAGGCACAGATGCATGGTGGGACTTTGCTGGGAGCAAGGGACGATGTTGCCTGCCTACGCAGGATCTCCTCCCTGTCCCCTCCACCTCCCTCAGGGATAATCATCTCCTCACTGCAGGGCAGTGGGAGATGATTATTGTCTCTGCTGCTTAAAACAGGTTGCCATAAATGCAAGGCTGGAAGTACTTAGTGCAGCAGGACTGAGTTGTTTGCCTAGAGAACTGGAAAGGGAAGGAGAACTGGGGAGGGTTAAGAGGGAAAACAAAAAGGACTGGAATTAGGATGACAAGGAGAAAACAGAGTAATGACAGGGTTCAAGGAGGCAGTGACAATACCGGAGAGGCAGAGAGTCACAAGCCTTGGGGCCGTGGGGGCAATGAGGTCCTCTGCCCCCCACCTGAGGCAGGCAAGACTCTACTGCCCTGCAGCCCCCTCAGGGTGAAAGGGAACCACTGGCTGCAGATAAGGAGCAGGGCAAGCCCCCTGGCTGGGACCAGAGCAGCAGGTTTCTCTCGGGTGGAAGCTGAAGCTGGAGCCCGCGGTGGTGGCACACACTTCTGAACTCCTCAGCTCAAGAGCATGGCCAGCAGGTCGAGAGCAGGTTGGGAGAGATGATTATTACCCTTCATTTGTCTCCAATGGGACCACATTTGCAACACTGTGTGCAGTGTGGGGTCCCACCAGCACAACAGTAGACTGAGAGAGGCCAGAGGAAAGCCACAGAGGTGGTCTCAGACCTGGAGCATGTAACATAGGAGAAGACGTGTGGAGAACTGGTTTTGTTCAGCCTCAGAAAAGGAGGACAGATTGGGATTTAAGTGAGTCTTTCACTACCCCAAAGAAGAGGGTGGGTTGGGAGAGGGCAGGGCTGGGATGGGATCTGCTGTGGAAAAGGGCAGCATCATGAAGGGACTGAAAAAAAGAAAGAGAAATATCTGAAAAATGCTTATAACAAATCCTTCACCAGAAGTCTTACAAGCCCCGAAGATGTAGTTTTGTATCCAGTTTTGGACACTGCACTTAAGAGGTATGAGCCATTAGAGTTCAGAATTGAGCAATGGAAAACATGAAAGGTGTAGATGGAGAAAAGTAGAAAGATTAGAGCTTATTCAGTTGTCAGAGAGAAGTGGGAAGCATAATGCAACTTGCAGGTGAATGACAGCCGTTAGGACACGGAATTGCCTGTCCTTCCTGTGTGCTGCAGAACAAGTCATCCATTTCAGCTGCCACAAGGAGGATTTCAGCTCACCGGCAAGGTAGAAATAACGTCTGAAAGTGGCAGAGAATGAGCACTGAGCTAGATTGCTGGGGAGCTATGGATGTTTCTGAAAACAGGTTAGATAAACATCGTTTGGGAGTAGTTTAGATCTAGCTGATCATGCCTTTGGGCAAGGGGAGGACTGGATGGCCTCTCACAGCCCTTTCTTTTCTCTAGTTCTTCAGTAATAGTATTGATACCATCCCTCCATTCCTGTCAACGGGAATTTCCTTCTGTGAAAAACGACCCTTTAAACAAATAATCCAAACAAATAATATTTAGGTACTCTAGTTTCCCATTTTTGTGAGCACTGCCTCCCTAAATCAGTTGCTTGGGTATTGAACATTCAGATGGATCCTCGGAGATTATTTAATAAAGGTTATTTTCAGGTGAATTATACACACGGGCTTAAATGTGGTGCCTGAGTTACACTTCAGCTGTGTGTGTGTGTGTTTCGTGCCTGAAGTAGAGGTAACCTCTTTTGTTTCAACTGTGTTAATATAACAAATATAGCAACAGATACCTACAGGCTTGTGCATTTACTATGTCATTTTCTCCCTTTTGATGACCAGTTGTCAGCAAGGAGGGCAGGTTTGGAAGCATCTTTCCTCAACACCTGACAGCAAGACTTGTGGATTTCTCCAGCTCCTACCCATGCCTCCAGTTAGAAGTCCTCACAGCTAGATTGTCCATTCAGCTGCTTGGGGTAGTGGTCTGCTGCGTGTGTTTGAAAAAGGGCTATCAAAACGTCACCACAGCCTTAACTACGGCAGGTGGGAGGTGTGTAGCCACGTGTCTCTTGCAGCAGCAGACATCGGTCTTCTGAGGCAAGAGGACAACCTTCAACTTGCACAGCACTGCGTGGAGCTGGAGCTCTGCAAAGCTTATGTCAAAGAGGCTAGTGTCTCCACAGCAGGTGACAGTGTGTGCTGTCTTACTTCGGGTCTGCAGAGAAAGTTGTGTAGTGGGTGACAAAAGGCCAATGCAGCCAAAGATCTGGGGGATATGCAGAATGGTTTCAGCAACAGGCATAGCTACATAGGACTAACAGAGTTGGTACAAGGACAAAGGGAAAGAAGGAAAGACGGACAGCTAGCACGGGTAAAAGTAACATCATTTTAATGATGGTGCAGGGTGGGGATAAGGAATTGTTATCAAATTACTATTTTTCTGCTTCTGAATTTAGCTTCATTGTCCTCTAATGAACATCGCCATGAGCATTGAAGCTGAAGGAATTCCTATGGATGAGACTTGCGGTTTCTGGTGTCTAACGGACACCTTCCTTGCAAGCTGAGCCTTTAGAAAGGCTCGCTGTCTCTCATACGAGACAGGCGTATGTTATGCTCATTTTCTTTATCAGAGTTTTTAGAGGATGTTTCTCTTTTCCCAGCTCTTTGTTTTCATGGGGTGAGTAGGAACTTAATTTTGTTTGAGACTTCAACCACCCTACCAAATCTGGTTGAGATGACCAGTGGGTTCCAACACAGGAATTAAAGAAATGTGGAGATGTACATGCACTGCATGGTCATGCAGGCAAAAAGCAGTTAGCCAGTCTGGAAATTAAGGGAGTTTTAAATGATGAAATACTGTCATCCATTTGATGGCATGGGGGAGGGGGTAAGGAAGAGGAAAGCAAGTTCAAAGATGGTGTTTGTAGATGCATGTCTCCTTGAAATATGCTTCTGTATGTGGCAACACTTGAATAAAATGATGATAAAGCATTGTCAAATGGCCTGAATTTACTGTGCTTGAAATTGAAAGAAGAGTTACTGCAATTTTTGTAAATGCACAGGAGACCTGGAGCTCATAATACAGTATGAAAGGTTTGTTTGTTTCGTCGAATTTGCATCTTTCAACCTTTTATTTTCTGTAGAAGGAGATATAGTATGAACAACTTTTTAACATAGCAAAGATTCTCTAAAGGTTACAATAGTCTCTGTAGTCCATTCAGCATATTCAGAATGCAAATCAGTTCCACGTCAGTCTTCATAAGAGGTTTTTCATTACAGGGGGACATGCAAAGCACTCAACATTTTTTTTAAATTTTAGATAAGAGTGGATCAACAAATGGATGGATCTCTTTATTTTTATTTTTAAGAGACTTTTTAATACTTTTTCCTATCAAACATGAATAGGAAAACAGCTGTATTTCTAGGTCCCCCTTTCAAAGGGGAGCCCTTTGAAGCAGTGAGCAAAGGAATGCTTAATACTTTGAAACTATCTATTATTGACACTATCAATTATTTTAACGTCTTTTCAAAGGCAAAACAGGATCCTCACTAGACCAGCTTTGTGTCCCGTTTTTCTTGTTCTGACAGATTGTCTATCTGTGCCGTAATGAGAAGATGGTCAGACTAGCTTACTACTTAACACATGATACTTTTCATCTTCGAAATGCTTTGTGACCATCAAGCAAGCATATCAACTTATGTTTCTCCAGTGAATACTTGTGTAGCTGAATACAAGCAACAGATCCCTACTCTTTGTAAAAAACTTGTGAGAGTCATTATGTGCAGGCGTTAATTTTAAAGCCTTTCAGATGTTAAGTAGGGCAAAATTAGACTTTTTTGAGAAACTAAGCTAAGACCCATTGGATTTCTAGTGATTAGTAGCACTGTCTGCTGAATGTTTGGTACTACTGAGGTCTGTTTTTCTAATTTTAACTGAGATTTTTGTTGAAGTCAAAGACCTCAGCATTGAATTCTGAATGAAGTTGTTTTACTATTTGCAATGTATAAGGATTGAGTAAAGCTTTTGGGACTCCACTAGTTCTTCTTGTTCCTGCTTGCTTTTTCCTACCACTTTTAGGATGCATCAAGAGAGGTAAAAAATCTGTCTAGGGCATATGCTTGGCCCTGACAAGAAAGACAGGGAATATAGTATGAAAACTTTATATCTTGGTGGTTTGTTGTGAGAAAACTGCTTTGGGGCGATGCTTATTTTCTAAAGAGCTCTCATTTATCAGAGAGGATGTAAGGCTGTGGTGCCAGGAAAGATAATGGAGAAGAAATGGAGCAGTCGGTCATTCAGTTCTTGATATCAGAAAGTGATAGATGCTTGCTTAAAAGGACTTGAATCATAATGTGTATTATGGTTTGAAAAATGAAACCATCTTCATCTCAAAGGAAGAAATAGCTCGGAAAAGTCAAGAAAACTGCACCTGCGAGACTTCCATGGAGGGGTAACACCCTTGCACATGTTCATATTGCTGAATGTTCAACAACTGTATGTAAGAAAAATGCAATGAGGAAAATCAAATGGGATATAAAGTTCTCTGATTATATGTTATTTGGTTTACATGACCTTTCCTATTTTCTTCTTAGTTTCCATTAGAAACAATCTCCTTTTGCTATTTTATCCATTTTCTTCTTCACTGTTCTATTTTTGGTGTTAATGAATTTTTTTCTTGTGATATTCTGTGCATGAATCTGTGTCTGGTTTTGACTATTTTAGCACCAGCTGTAATGTCCCCCCTCCACAGTCTTAAACTGTGCATATTTCTGAGAGGCTTTTTATGACCTAGAAATTTGTACCGTATCTTAAAGATTTGTTCCCTTCATTTCTGCCCCACTCTCAGGATTTGTTTTTTTCTCAGAAGAGATTATTACTTTTTAAAAAACTATATAGAAATGGTCCCTTTTATGGATTTCTGTAAAAACTCTGTTATTTTCCTCTTCTTTAAAATCATAAATTGATGATACAGATGGTAAGAATATTCTGAACTTGTTGAATCATTACAAAAGCTCTGTAATTGCATTTATTATTAATGCTTTTCATTAGTAAATACCTTGAGTTTACACCAGTCCTTTCATCCGAAAGGCTTATGGTACTGTGTAATAAAACATCCATTACATCTTAAAACATCCCTGGAAGACAAACGAGACCTTACTGAGAGAGGAACCGAGGCAAGGACTGCCTACCAGACAGGAGCAGTGAGCCAGTGGCAGAGGGAAGAATAAATCTCCCGAGGCCTCACTTCTCCCTTTGTGTTTCAGCCATCTGAATTTGTCAGGCAACTTTGAAAGAGCTATATCTGTACCTCACAAAGTCACAAGCTTTGTTTCCTTATAGGACAGCTAATTTAGAAGAAGGGTTTCTTGCATATTATTGGCACCACCTGAGAATTTTGCTTTTCTCAGATTAAGGGAAGAAAAAGTGATTGAACTGAAAAAAGAAAAGATTAGGAAAAGAGCAAAGTAAAAACTGCCTACAAAGCATACTCAGACTGCCAGACTGAGAGTGTGGAATGAGCTGACCATCAGTCACATTATATAGACTATGAAAGAAGTGAATGAAATACAGTTCATCATGTAACAAAACAGTGTGTGGCACAAAGGTGACAGGCATCCTGCTAAACTATTTCTGTTCCTTAGTCTGCATTTGCCTCTCCTATTATAACTACAAGCAACCTAAATTAGTGGTCCTCTTTACCCCTATACCAAATGCAAAGATTTCCTTCCCAAAAGTAGAATCAGCGAACAGGATGGAGTACCATTTATGTTGCAGTTCAAGAGCAAACAGGAACAAAGAATTATCTGAGGTGACCTCAAAGCTCGACACTGCTTTTGTCTGGGACATTAATTACAGAGCCAAATGCTCCCTTTCCCACGACTTCTGAACTAGCACATGGCTGGAAATTGGGCTGGTAAAAACCACTCCAGGAGTCAGAGCAGGTTTCCTCCCTCTCCTGCCTTTCCAGAGGTTAAGCCTCTGACCATCTCTCCTCACTCCAGCAAATGCAGGTGCTTCCCTACGCGGGATGCAGTTACTCGGTTCACAAGGGAATGCCCAGGTGAGGGGGAGCAGCCTCCCTCTGCCCAGGAGAGAATGAAACCACTGGAGAACAGGAAAAAGGGGGATTTCTTCTGTCAGACACTGAACAATGGAGTCTGGGGTCACAGAGGCTTGTGCTTAACATGGCGTGGTGGTGTGAACTGTAAAACACATCTCCTTTTGCTCAGCTCCCTGCAGCTTTACATTTGGCAGTGGTACTTGGACATGCACCTGAACTTCCTTCTGAGTTTAAGCCCATGGTGCAGCTCTGCTTTGGCAGCACTGTCTGTCCCCACTGAATGGAGGAACATGCACTGTAGTGCTAGCATCAAACAGCACTCACCTGTGGGAAAAAAGAGCCAGAAATGAAGGCACTGGAATGAATTGTGTTAGCTACCCTGGATAAGCAATTTTTTTCTTTAATAACAGAGAAAAAAGATGTTCACAAAACCTTGTTTGGTGTTTTTTACCCACCTTGGCACTGGAACTCTGAGTAGCTTCCAAGTAATCACTAATTTTCTGGAGCTAGAGCAAAAATCAACATCTACCGTTCTGGGGAAGGCAAATGCCTGAGCTGTTTGTAATGAATGGTTTCTGCTAATGGCATGATCTTTATGCTGACTAATAAATAGAAACCTGCTTTCATCCATAGGAGTAAGAGAAAAGGGCAAGATACATATTAGGTACTGCACCTCACTGATGGATGGATGGATTAAACTTCTGTCCACATTGCCCTCCCTGTTTAATTTTTATTTTATTTTATTTTATTTTTGGACCTTGAGTCCGGTGAAATAACAGCAGTGTTTCTCAAGGACTTGGAAGAAATGTTCTACAGGAATTGGACTATCTTTTACTGACCGTAACAATTTCTTTCACTTTCTAGACTTGCTAGTGTTAGATTGCAGCCATGATGCTTTCTGGTTCTGTTTCTTGCTCTCCAACCTGTTTCATGCCTGTTTGAGAGTCCATAGAGGACTTCACAAAGAAGACCTAGAGAGGAAGAAAAGGCCATGAAATTGTACCAATCCATTTAAGTCTGACCTTCCTTTTTTTCTCAAAGAAAATTACTTGGCTTTAATTCTTTTGATAGTTATTTCTAATCAATTCCTGCCCCTAAATTTGCTTCCCTATCCTCAATTCGAAATACAACTAACTCATTATTTCAGATGGAAAATCTTTTTACAATAAATCAACAACATATGAGACACAAAATAATATACCTGAGCAGCGATCTTGACTCAAAACTATAAATAATTTTCTCTTGGAATCTAGCTTCATCCTTCTGGGCTAAAATAATCCAATGTGCCATTCATTCCCTTTAAGAGGTCACTTGGATACAAGGAAGCACAAAGCTATTGATGACTCAGTAGATGAGTAAGTTCAGGAGACTTGAAATGAAACACTTTCATTCTACTGACAGTAATTTCATATGACTATATGAACTGGCTGCAGTGTGATGAGGAATTGGGAGAGTAACACAGGAGTCTACCTGGCAGAAGAATAACATGAGATCTATTTAAAAGGAAAAAAATTGCAGCATCAACCTATACGCTGTCCTGATTTCAAATGCAAGTTACACTCAAAAAATGGAGAAGGCCAAAAGATAGACAGAAAATAGAGATTCTTTCCGTGTTCCTGAGAGTACACATCATGCAGAAGCAAAATTTTCTGAATCTTTTTCACACTTTTGACTCTAATCATATCAGTTTCCAAGGCAAATGATATAATTTTCAGAATAGTCCATACTTTTTGTGACTGATGAAACAGATACCTGAAGTGGTGGGAACCATCATGCAACAGAAGGACTGTGACATATTCTTAGCCTGAAAAGTTCCCAGCCAATAAGAGACTAAATTGTATGAGCTAGACTGACCGTAGGGAAAACTGAGTCCTGGCAGTAAATGTCAGCAAAGATATATTAAAGTACAGTAATGGAGTTAGAAGATAGCCTTTTTTATTCTTCTGTTGCAACTTCAATAATCACTAGCACAAAATGTCTATTAAGTGTATTTTTAAAAGACATAAACCAAGCTAGACTATTCCTTATACAAATGTTTGAAGTAAATTTAAAGACTAATTGGATGTATGTAGGAAGAGAAATTGATACAAAAAGTTCCCAGACACTTTGTAATCATGAAACGTGTTTTAATACAGTGACTATATCGTTTTTTTCTTTTGGCCTTTTAGGAGAATTAGGTGAAATGTTGTTGTGGTTTAACCCGGAAGGCAGCTACACACCACACAGCCGTTCGCTCACTCTCCCCCCCCCAACCCAGTGGGATGGGGGAGAGAATCGCGAAAAAGGAAAAAAAACTCGTGGGTTGAGATAAAGCCAGTTTAATAGGACAGAAAAGAAAGGAAAAATAATGATAATAATAATAATGACACTAGTAAAAGAATATACAAAGCAAGTGTACACAATGCAATGTACGATGCAATTGCTCACCACCCGCTGACCGATGCCCAGCCTGTTCCCGAGCAGCGGCCCCCTCTTTTCCCCGGCCAGCCCCCCCAGTTTTATTGTTCAGCATGACGTCATATGGTATGGAATATCCTTTTGCTCAGTCTGGGTCAGCTGTCCTGGTCCTGTCCCCTCCCAGCTCCTTGTGCACCCCCAGCCTCCTCGCTGGCAGGGCAATACGAGGAGCTGGAAAGTCCTTGGCTCTGTACAAACACTGCTCTGCAGCAACTGAAAACATCACCATTATCTTCATCAAAAAATCCAAAACACAGCATTGTGTGAACCTCTACGAAGAGAATTATCTCTATCCCAGCCAAAACCATGACAAAAGTTCAGTGTATTCTTACTTTATTTTACTGCGTTTTTTTGAGGAAAGCAAGGGGAACCTGCATTATGTTTTCAGCCACTCTTTCTTAAATGACCAACATGGGTGACATGAAGGTACCTGCTGCCTGAACCCCTCTCCTGTGAAGTGTTAACACAGAACTGGATGAGGGACAGTCGTCCCATACCATGGCAAGTTCTTGAAATCTCTCTGCATCTTTTATAGGTACAAAATACAAAGCAGCCCCTTTCAAATGCCTTTGTGAAAGAGAGCTGTGTTGAAATGCCTGGTTTGAGATCAAAGACCTCTGGCAACCAATTTGGGATTTTAATTCTGGTCACATGCAAAACTCTGTTGAAATGTTCATGTTCCTCTGAGATGTTTCAGCTTTGATGTAGTGTTCAGGCAGGCAGGCACCTGAACTGCGTGACAGCTCTGGGGTGGCCTGGAGGCCTGGACGTGACTGTGGCTGTGGCTGTCTCTCTCCAATGGGTTGGTGTGGTGGTGGGACAGGACACGCTGCTCCTGAGGGAGCACCAGGCTTGGCTGTGGTGCTCAAGTCCTCACACTGCATTCCTGTGTGCAGCCACCCGCAGAAGGAAGGGTGAAGGCTTTCCCCCAAGTCTTCTAAGGCCCAGGGCTCAGAGAGCTGTCTTCATTGTAGAAAGTCTCAATACAGTCTTTCCTGGGCCAAGCAGAGCTTAGAAATCATGTTTCTCGCCTTACTAAATACTCTAATCATGAGGGAATGGACACGCTTAGGACTTCCCATCAGTTCTCTCCCCTCACAGCAGAAAGGAGCAGCATCGTCCACGGGAAATCTCCCTGCACATCTCCAGAGACCATAATGGGAATTCATGCAGCCAGAACAGGTGGGCTGACCAGTGTCCTGCTGAGGGACCTAAAGCACCTGGAATTTTTGCTAGGCAGTGAGCAAAAGGAGTGCTGAAGTCAGGTCTGTATTACAGCTCCGTTCCTATATCCTCCAGCATCAGTGGTGGTAAGATCCGGCCTTTCGTATACCTTGCAAATGTGTTGATGGGTATTGGTAATGTAGGTGATGTGCTACGCAGTGCAGGTGACACCTCATCCTGCTGCAGGTGGTAGGTGTGGAAAGCAGGGATTGTTCTAGCATTCATCTGCGTCTGTGTAGATTTTGTTATTTTTATATAATAGAGGTAAGTGGAATGGACAATATACAGTTTTGTGGGAATGGAGGTAAAAATCAACTTAAGTGCTGGCTGGGAGAATTTTCGCGTTCTGGTCTAGTGCAATTACAATACCTGCTCAGTACCAGTAAAAATAAATGTCAAAGCTGGGAAGGTTTTGGAAAGTCAAGGCTGTGTTCTCCCAGGTACAGTAACTTAAATCAAAAAATGTCTCCCTCTAAATCACATTTGCAGGCACTGATAATAACAGAAAATCAGGAACCCAGAAATAAGCTTCTGTAGGATGTTGCATCACACACAAATGGAGCATCTGGATGCGAATGCCGCTGTCTGTGGTGCATCCTCCCCCATAGACACTAAAATGCTTCACTTTCATCACCTGGACAGACAGGTATAAAAGTTCAATTACTCTTAGAGATTCATATGTAGTAAACTGGGAAATTAGAAACTGCTCTCCAGAAGGAATTACACACAGAGATGGAATTTGTGGCTCCCGCACATCCTCATAAAATCTTTCAGTTTTGTCCTACAGTTTGTCTTAAAAAGATGGCCCAGTGCCAAAGCTACCAGCAAGCACTTATGGTAAGTCAGCTCCAGCTCTACCCCACAAACTCTGTATTGCATCTTGGACTGAGTGGCTGATTTCTGTATCCCATTCCTCATCTGCAGAATAGATGCCATATATCTTTTTCCTCCTGGCATGTAAGTTCCTCTGCTCCGGTACTGTTTCTTACGATGGGTACGGAGGAGGCAGTCCTGTTTAGCGCTGCTGAGCTTCCACAGTACACAATTATCAATGCTAATGTCCTCAAATTGAGGGACTGATTGGATCTAGCAGACTGCTTTGGGTTTTTTTTGTGTGTTGTGCAATTATCAGCATTCATTACAAACAGATATGTCTAATTTTTCCAGCTCTCAGCAAGCTGACTACAATGACGGTATTATGAGCTGGGTTAAACATACTGGAGCTGGTGAGTGAAATGGCTGCCCTTCTGTTATGAGTAAATGCAACAAGCAGAGAGCTAGGCAGATTAAAAAGGGAGGGAAAAAAAGGCTTGTTCGATACATGAGCTGGGATTTGAACTGCTCACAGAGGAGTTGAAAACAGGGAGCTTTGCTGGGCTTTCCCAGGGTATTGTTTAACTGTGTGCGCACAGCTCTCCTTGGTGAGCAAACAAGGTGAAAGAGGTACGGGAAACAGCAAAACAGGGGTTGCGCTGGAAATATGCTCTAAGGAGATGTATGCAAACGAGAACACATTTCAGCAGCATTGCCAGAAACTGACTTAGAGCAAGGAACAAAGAAGCACCCGCTGCACCCAGAGACACTGGGTTTTGGCCAGCCTGCATGAATGCACAGGACTGTATCAAAGACTGTCCTCAGCNCAAGTTTATTATCAGTGAAAAACAGTACCTAAAGAGGAAACACTGTTGTAAAAAAAGAAAAACCCTCACGCCTAGAGACATATCTGATGTTTAGAAGAGAAGGATATCCTTATTCAGTAGGATGCTCGGCCTTTGCTTCTCCTTTTCCTACATTTTTCTGCTCTCCTTCAGCACAGACATTACAGCTTGCCCAAGAAACGCGATGAGCTTACAAGCACAAAATCACAGCCTGTGTTTTTAGGTGTGCGGGCAAATCACCTGGCCCCGTAAGAGCCTACTGACATCTGGCAGCCACCAGCATACAAATAAAGGTGCAGTCACGGTGTGGTGGGAGGACCTGCAGATGCTGGGGGAATCAGTGCGTGCCCCCAGTGTGCCAGGAGCTGAGGGACCGGGTGTGTGGCCGAGGGACCAAGCCGGCGGTGGCTGGAAACCCAGCAATGCTGCTTTGTTCACGGGGGTGGGAAGGGGGCAGCTCGGTGCCATGGGGAGGGCTGCCAGGTGACAGGCACGGCCTCTGCGATGACCGGCCCCGTGGGCACAGGGAGGAGAAGAAAATAAAAATTGCAAAGCTCTGCTGAAAGAAATCCTCCGGGAAAACATGCGAAAACACCACTGTCACTCTGGAAACCCAGGGCAATGTTTCCCTTTGTCTCGGTAGTAACAGAAAGTGGTAATTCTTTGTTCGTACGCTGGGAGTGGTGTGGCTAGGCGGGAGGTAAGCCCCTTCTGCATGCGGGTTTGTAGAGGTCAGCAAGCCAGGAGAAGCTGCGAGGTGTGGCAGAGGGCAGTTAGGAGAGATGGGATGCTCCCGTTGTGAAGGCAGAGCTAACTCCGGTGTCACTGCGGAGGATTCTTGCACATGGCTAAGTCTGTGGCTCAGAGAAAAACAAAGTTCAGCCAGCTGGAGCATTATCTGGGAATATATGGAAAGATATGCTTTGCTGCACAATTATTCATCCGAAATGGATGTAAGCACTTCACATGGAGTAGACACCGGTCTTGACATTTGCACATGCCAAAGAAGAAACATCTTGTTCACATACTGCCTAAATTTGATATAAGAAAGGTAACATCACAACTATGGATTTTTCATGCAGCTCAAGGTCTGAACTGCAAGAAGCAACATAAAATTTTCAAATCGCCACAGGTGATGCAGACTGGCCATCCATAGGCACTAGCGGGGAAGAATTTCAAAGTTGCCTTGGCTGCAAACAGAATAAATAAGTTGTGTGGGGTCTGAAGAAGTATTTGGCGTTGTACTTGGTTAGGTCCCACTAACATTTTGTTAGATCACTGCAGACATTTTAAAAATTGTATCTTAGGTCCAGGGCAGATTATACAGAGAAGAATGACCCAGTCCATTCTCTATAAAATTTTACAAAGGGTGTAGCAAATTTGCTGAGAGAGGTGCTTGACTGTTAGAAAATGTCGGAACTGGTATTTCCCGTGCGAGTTTAATTCTGTCTTTTATTCATGTCTGTACATACTGTTAATGCCAAAGAGCACCGGCCATACCAGGGTGCTATAAATTCCTTCCCCCTTCACCACAGCGAGCGTCTAAACCCCGGAAAAATGGGCCGGCTGGCAGCCTGGGGCGGGCTCCTGACCTTGGTTGCAGACAAGGAAGCGTTCACCATGCTGCCCTGATTTGGTCCTGCACAAGTAAAAGGAGGAGTGGGAAGTTGATGGGCAGCGGAGGGGGCCACAGAAACTTCTAATGGGGGTGGCAGTTTAAAAAAAGTGAGAAGCAATACTTCTTTCTATGCATAATGTTTTAAGTCCCTTGACAATGTTTTGTGGGTGCTAGCTTTGGTTCTTATTTTTCAGTCTATTACCATAAGAGCAGGTCGTATAAGGTTTGTTGGTCTCTCTGGCACAGGCTCTGCTTACAAAGATGACTGAATATTTTACCCCGTGCTCCTGAATATTTTGCTGCTCTGCATGCACTTTGTTCTGTGGATAGTAGTTAAAATTCTAGTGGGCTGCCCTCCTATTAAAACACCTTTAATGTTTTATTGGGATACCTCCCACTTGAAAAAGGTTTAGCACATAAAGGTGCTTTGCTCAAGTAAGAAAAAAATAAGCTGTGTTTCTAATGCAGAGGCAAGATTGTTTCGGCAGCTCTCCTGTAGACTGCTCTTTATGCAAATGATGCCTTGGGAACCAGCAGATGAAAGTACTTCAGGGTGGGATGGTGATGCAGAGGTTTCACCTACCTGCCTGGGAGAGCTGTGCTGCAAAAAGGGAGAGGAGCTCTGCAGGGAAACCAGCTCCCCTACATGCTGCTGGCATATCTCGTTCTGAAAGTCTGGTGTCCACCCTTGAAAATAATTACTTAAATAAAGTAGGAAGCAGCAGCCAGTGTGCCTGTTTCTGAGCACTTTGGTTTAAGAAGATAGATTCAAAAGTTTGAGTCGCTGTATTAGCAGAGAAGAAAAAAAAAAGAAGTAAAACTGGAAAGGGTGATGTGGTCTAAAATGCAGGAAAGAGAGCAGGAGAAATCTGAATGTCAAGAAAATGGAAGTCTACATAGGTTAGTTGTCCTGAATAACCAGGAAAGGGTTTTCTACAACCAGAAAGACAGATGGGATAGTTGCTCATTGAAAAGAGCACTTCCCAAGCCCGTCTAAACCTAAAGAAAGCTGCATTTTGGTGAAGGGAGGACAGACCAATTCATCCAGCCTGGGAGCAGAGGGGAGGAAAGAGCTCACCTCCAAAAGCTGCTGTGTAAACCTTTTTATGAGAATCAGCCTAGGCCAGGTTTGCTCAGCCCGCATTTTAACATGATTGTTGACTGTCTGCAAAAATCTTCCTCTAAGCTTTCCTGTTCTGTTGTTGTTGTTGTTTTTAATTAAAGTATATAGATACTGTGTATTCATATTTTGGGGGTGAGATAGACAGCTCCAGCTCTGCTCCCTGCAGAGCAAAGGCCTCGTTCAGTACCAGGTTTCAAGCCTCAATTCAACACTGTCTGTTTACACTCCATGGAGATGCCTACAAGGGGTTGACTGAGCAAACTGTTTTTCGTGCCAGTACTTCAGGCTGGCAAAGGAGGGATTAGCACCTGGGGGGTCTGCGGATAATTCTAACACATGGGTGTGTGATGGAAAAACTTGTTGTAGATAGCAGTAACCATGGCATGAGTTTTCTGTTTGCCATCCTTCCACAGCATTTTCTTGGCCACTGAATCAGCCTCCAAACAGTTCCCTGTTACTCTGGTTATCAGTGTACCCACAGTGTGCGGCGTGAGGCTAAGGGAGGCACTGTCAAACACCCACTCCTCGAGACACAATAGGTACTGCAAAGAGCTAATGGGGTTTTCCTTTGCTGTAAAGAAAATCCTCTTACTTCCGCATAGCAGTAGCTAAAACCTTTCCCTCAACCTCTGTACAAGGAGTAAGATGTTGACCACATCACATCAGAATGTATTATCCCAAGTGGTGTCCGTAAACCAGACCCCTGCCACTGTTATTTTGGAACGTCTCTGTAATAAATATCTTTCCAGCTATATAATTAAAATGCTATTGCTGTGTCTGTCAGGAGCTTAGTTAACAGCCTGATGCAAAAACGGAGTAAACTTGCAATTCCAGTGCTACAGTACAGACCTGCTACATTTACCTAATTTAATCAAAATGTCTGGAAAACAGTCAGCATCTGAAGGACAAAATGTCTTTTGCTGTTGTGCAATGACTCGTACTGGAACCTCTTCAAATACCACTGAGAGAGAGCAGACGTTCACCTCTTCCATTTCTCCTCCCTCTCATCCTTCCAGAGGAGGAGAGTCCATTTCCTCCACTGATTTAATTAAGGACTGAAAAGGCAATTTGAAAAGGAAGAGTGGAACTGAAGATTTATTTTGATATGCAGAAATCTGGGGTTTTGTCTGTTGTTGTTTTTTTTTTTTTTCCTCATGTCTGGATGAGGAGGGCCCACTGAGGGGTAATGGCTACTTGCAGCAAGGTTTGTCAGATGCATACTGTCCACCTTCCAGACTGGAGAACTGATAAGGCAGAGAGGGAATATAATGGCATGAGTGCTGCGAAGGGGATAGAAGTAATTGTGCTTAGGATGAAAGGGCCATCAGTCCCAAAAACAAACAGGTTTCCATATTTTCTGCAAAGCACTATTCAGAAAAACCAATGGAAAAAGTAAGAGGGAAGGGAATACTGGTCAAACTTAATATCCATTTCTACTGTTAATACCCATCTTCTACTTGAATTAAAGTTTCAGAGCAGAAAAGTGGCATGGCAGACAAAAAAATATGGAAGTATGGCTTATTTTATTAGTTACATCAGGAATAATGAGTGGTCAGATCTGACCTGTAGAGGAAAGTTAAAGGAGGAAATTATTAGCAGAGCACCAAGGGAAATGTCTTCAAGCCAAAATGTTGAGGCTTTGCTGAAAGGTATTGTACAAGGTATTAAATACAAATTAACGTGCTCAATGGGAACGTCCCAGGCTGGAAGTACTTAGTGTGGTAACACTCTAGAAGTCAAATAAGATGATTGTGTTGTTCCTCCCCAGCCTTAACATTTCAAATATATCAATTTTTTTCATTAATAAGAACTGAAGGCACTGAAAAGGCGGTTGAAAGCTCACTGTAATCATGCGGGAGTGAAAATAATTCTGCACCAGTTGCAAGGAGGAAGGAGAGACGCGGGTGCCTGGTGCAGGTGGACACACCGGTCAGTCTGCTGTTTTGGAGGCAAATGAAGTTGCAGCCGGGATGTGCACACTGCATCTCAAATGCCATCACAACCACCGCAGTCCTAGCTCAGCCTGCTGTCCACTGAGTTTTAAAGGGGTTTGCAGGTAGGAAGAAATGAACCCGAGGTATGAATGCACTGCTGCGACCAGCAGACATCTCGTGATGTCTAAACATGTTAGTGACGTCTCCAAATCAGAGCGGGTGACAAGCTGAAGTGAGGCAGTACGCTCATGGCCATCCTGCTAGCTGTCAGAGTACTGAACATCGCCTGCAGCACAGCTCAGGATCTGGACTGGCAATTTACAAGCCCTCCTCATTGTCAATTTAAAAACTAAACAAAATGAAGCTGCTATTGGTGAGAATGGCCAAGAAAGGCAGGAACAGAAACCTATTTTTTAAATTTTGAGGGGTTGTTTGTTTTGGTTTGGTTTTGGATTTTTTTTTTTTTTTCTTTGCTACTATTACACAAGAAAGCAATTAGAAGAGCTAATTTATTTTTTATCTGCTCTTACGACTATCCCTGCTTGCACTGGCAATACCTTTTTTTTTCTCGTTACCTGAAAGGCCAGCCTGAACAAGACTTCACACAGAAGATGGCGACAAAAATGACTCCAAAGGTGGCAGTATCCTTTAGGTTACAGGGAGAGACGTAATGCCTACACCTTCCTTGCACCTGGCTCGTATGTCAGTGATCAGGGAAGCCTGGGACAGTGTTTCTTATTAGGTTTCTGTAATATGATGCACACCCAGATAAGTAAGCCACTCATTTTTGTGTCTTGAGAGGAAGGAAGGGGGGAAGCCTGGGTGAGTCTGGTGGGGGTTCTGTCCTCTCCTTTCTCAGGCTACAGGCTAGCAAGAGAAGTCTGTGATAGCTACAGGGAGGCAGCGGCAGAAGCCCAAGAGCAGTCAAAGGTACTTCTGTAGGCAGTAGTTCTGCCATGTGTACTACCTGAGAGTGAGTCTCTGAGAAGATCTGTTTATTTACAAAATTCAGCCTTTAACATGTATTGAAAGGGAAGCTCAGAGGATTAGGCATGCTGCTGGGGGCGAGGGTGGAATCCGGATGGTGATGCACAGGGATTCTGATGGAAAGGGAAGAGCAGCTGCATAGATGGCTCAAAATGTGCCCAGCAAGAATATCTAGAGCACGAACTGTTTATTAAGGAGGGTGACCATCCAAAAAAGAGGAAGATATCATCTAGTGGCGTGGATTGAACTTGAAATATAGACGATCGAAAAAACAAAAAAGGGGGAGGTGATGGTGGAGGAGGGAAGACGATGCACATGAAGAAGGCATGGAATTTCCATCAAAAGTCCAAAGTCATGTAGTTTGTGAAGAGAAGACTAACCATGAAGGTTTCCAGACCTGAGTATCTAAAAAAATAAAAATATAAAAATAAAAATAAATCCCCAGACTGAAGATGGAGAGCTTTTCTGGAGTGGAGCAGTGTCTTTTGTCTCAGCAAAGAGAAGGTACTTTGTGCCAGCTGAAAAGTGTAGTGCTGTATTGAGGCTTACTGAAAATCAAGCCAAGACTTGCAAAGGGTATTAAAAATAAACCATGAAGAATCATAAGTCCATACAAGTTGAGGGAAGACAAAAGAAGTTGAGCTTTCACCTCAGCATAAAATTAGGAATGTGTTAATTAAACTTACAGTGTGAAATTAGGAAGTACTGGTAGTGTGAAGGAAAATGAGAGTATCATGCAGAAATAATTAGAAAACCTTAAAAACTGAAGAAATAGACATGCAATGAAGTTTAATAGAATGAGGTCAAATTAATGAATGGTGACCGCTAACAGCAGTTTATGCTACAGGGTAGGGCTGTACAAGATGAAAGGAAGATCAAGATGCTTATTGGTCGCCTGTGTAATACAGTCATGAGAGAAAGAGAAAGGGCAGCCCAGATTTGTCAGGGGGGATTATTTTCGCTTTCGTGTAGAAGATATGAATATTGTTGCAGTACTTGTAAAGTACTTGTGAAACCTCTTTTGCATAGTTTCTGAAATTCAGGCTGCTCAGAAGCATAAATTCAAGTAGAGCAGTTGCCAAAAAGGGCTAAGAGAACAACTAGAGAGTCTGTAAAATGAAAGGAGACGACAAGATCCCAGTGAGATAGCAGTGGCGATGACCGTTGGTGCACACTGTGCTGCAAACTTCTACAGTGCTTATGTGCACTATGCACTACAAAATGTAGTGGAGAAGAGACCCAGGGCAAGGCTGAAACAGGAATCAGAGGAGTAAAATAATAGTAAGTAAATTTGAGTATTTATAATCAGTAAGGCATTGTTGTTTATAAACAGTAATATTTTTAACGCTTTTGCAGTGAATAGACTAAGAATAGGATGTCAAGTTTCTAACTGTCTGAGGAGGGAGGTTCTGTGCTGACTTTCCAACAGGAACAGTGGGGACAGAAATTCGAACTAGATCTGTGATGGAGCTTAAATGCCTTACAGGTTATATTACATGATGTCATTCCCTGCAGGAACTGGGAACTGCGTTTAATAGCCCTTACAGTCTTCTGTTTCTAGGAAATGGATACAAAAGAGGTAGAGGGAAGCAAAATACAGAGGCTGAAGCACAGCAGAGTACTATTCGAACTGGTAATCTTGATGGCTTCTCAAAGTGAGGGTCCTGTCCAGAATAAAAAAAAAGAATGCAGAAAAAAGAGAAAATACATTTGCTAGATGAAAAATGTGTGCTTGGGAACCAGTAATGAGTCGGATGAAAGAGGATTTCCCTGGTACCTGCTTTTCCCTTTTTATTGCCATTTGACTACAGAAAGGCTTTCAGCTTCATAACTAGACAATATTTTTTGAGAGCTTGTTGTCTTTAGAGAACAAATGTTGCATCTTAGAGCAGCCTCTGCAAGATGTAGGCTAGTGCCCCCAAATTGTAATTCTCTTGAATCCAACAGCTTCAGATTTGACCCTGCTTATTTATTATGCAGTTATTTTATTCACAGCAGAGTGTGAAAAATGACTTTTTCACTTGTATATAGGTATTCATCAGCAAAAAGAATTTGTAACTTGTTTTATTTGTCCCAGAGAAATGAGCAATAGCATGTGATTTTAGGTGACCAGTTGTTACATACAGTAAATGGTGGAATGAGCTGGGGACACCTGGACTCTTTCTGAGTACCAGCGTGAGTATTGGAGGGTGCAGTATCAACACCCTCCAATTTTTGTTGGTTTACTCAAACAAGAAAAAAGCCTAAACCCGTCAGACACACAATTCGCAGTGAACTGGTTAAGGCAGCTACGACATTTGCCTTTCTGCTTGTGGTTATTCAGTCTACCCACCTCAACATAAAACCAAGGTTCTGTGTCAGAAGCAAGCGTGGGGATGACAGTCTGCCAAAGGGAAGATTCCAAAGGCAATACACGGGAGGCAACTTGCGTTTCTGAAGCAGCTGCCTTGAGATGCTCTGGTGAATATTATTAGGAAAGCAAAAGTGCTGTTGTTGCGCTTCTTTTTTTTTTTTTTTTTTAATGCCTTTAGAAGTAGGTTGAGTTTGAGAGATGATGCAACGTAGGCTGAGGTGAGTGTTATCTTAGATTTTCTGGGACAGCCTTCATGAGCCTCACACTTTATTTTCGTGTGCACTCTCAAGAAACGTTTGCCACCTGCTGCTTTTGTTGTTACCACTGCTGGGGCAGCATGGCTTGATCCCGTCCCAGCACCGCTCTGTGCTACCTGCTACACCTGAGATCAGTGGCAATGGATGGGGTGGTAGAAGGACGCCCAGCAGGCAGCCTCGTAGACAATGGTGTTAGCACATCAGCAGTCGATGCAGATGCTCAACAGCCTCTGTGAGAAAGGAAGGCTTGACAAGAAGGAAAGAGATTTCTGGATATTTACAAGGAGCTGCACCCCCAGCATGAAAGCCATCAGGGTAGTAAAATCAAAGATAGTCTTTGAAATTTTAAAGGTGGATAAGGGTGGCATTGGAAATAATGGTCAAAATCTTGGTAAGTGGAGCGTGAGAATCTTCATGGGCTGCTTCAATGGGATCCAATGATCATGGTTGCCCTGAAAGAGGAAAGGGGACCCTGTTGAGAAGTGGTCTGTGTGTGTGTGTGTGTGTACAGCTGTGTGGAGAGGTTTGTTGAAAGGGAAGAAAACAGAAATTTCTCAGTTGTCTGGATTAGAAAGAAAAAGTCCTCCATTTTCTGAGATGCAAATGTGAGGCTCTGGGTGAGAGTTTTGGTGCACAGAAAAGGGGGCCATATCCTGGAGACACTGGGAGAGGAGCGTGTTTGATAAAGTATGTGACATGACATGCAGGTTTCAGGCATGGGTGCCGGGCAGCTGGTGGGGCGATCCACGCTGACCAGGAGATGTGGTGACAAGGAGGGGCTGTTGGAGCTCAAGAGGTCTGTATTTTGCCACTTGCTGAGTATCATCCCTGCGCTAGCCACAGTGATGCTCTAGAGGCTGTCACCTCTGCTTGCTGTAATTCTCTATCACGAGAAGTCAGCAAGCACTCTGGCTTTTGCTTTTGGATATGAAAGGCCCATCTGTTACTGCAGTTATGGGATTGTTTTTATTTTGGTTCTTCTCTGAAAACTGTTTCACAGATATAATCCCCTCTCTTCCAACTGTAGGCTCTTATCCTTTTGTAACAGAAACACTGTCTCCTGCTTTACCACAACCCCATTGCCTCCCTCAGGTGGTGTTTTGGTGCTGGCCAGAAGTGCTACTGTAGTGCTTGAAAACATCTAGAAGGACTGCAAGGCGTGCTCACTCACAAATTACAGTTCTGTTAGTGTAATTTCTTTCTTCTGTCACTTGAAACATGAAGTCTTCAGCATGTTCATAACAACACTGATGTCAAATCTAGATTACATGGGAGACACTGCTGATGCCTTCTCAATTTATCTCAGCCCGTCTGTTATCCCAGGGAACTGGAGGATGAGGGAGAAGCAAAACAAGGATAGTGCAAAACACTTGAATCTTAAGAAAATATTTACTTGGCTTCTGCTGCTATGTTCCTGCTTCTCAGGTTCATGTTCTGCCTATCTGAATTAGGTTAAGTAAGGATTAAAAGCTTCTTCTGCTCTGGAACCACTGCTTGGGGCATCCCAGGAATGCTGGACCTTGACTGTTACTTGTAGCACACCTAGCCACAACTTAGCCATGGTCTGGTTAAAGCCTCTAGATGATATGCGACAGACCCGAGTGCTGTGGCATGGTACACAGTATGTTTCTGTCCTTGAGATGGAGGCAGTGTGGAAATGAAGGAAACTATCCATGCTCATAATGTGCCCTGGTGTTCCTCCAGCGTTAGTGTGAAATATTTCCATTTAGAAAATGCAACCTTGCATCTGGAACAAGATTTTAGTTTAGAAAAACATTAGTTTCCAAGTTGCCCATAGGTACTGCATTCCCTGTGACTGTAGGTGTTGTGTGTGCGCTGGAGCAGCTCCCCAGCGCTCCCAGGAGACCCGACACCCACCACCCTGGATGGTTTTGCAATGTGGTGAGTGAAGACTGGAGACTGGGGAGAGCTCACTGAACATGCTGGGGCTCTCTCCTCCCCCACTTGGCAGCTAGCAACGCGTTTCCACAATAAAATGCTGAATTAGAGACCCTTTGCCTGAGGAGTGAGTGCATGTGGAGCTAAATTTACTTCCTGACTTCAGTGAAGTTTCACTTTCTTCCCTAATTACTTATAATTTTCTCTCTTCAAACAGGTGGTAGATACACTCCCTTTTCATACGTCTAAATTGTCTCATCAGCATGGATGAGCAGGTTGCCTGTAAGGTGCAGCCCAGTGCTATGCTGCCTTTTCAACCTGGTAATTGGACTAGTGAAAATCTGTGGGAGTGTAGGGGAGGTTGCTGTACCTGCTTTTGTATGACACGGTGCATTCTTCTTAGATTAAACATTTACTGGAGAAAAGTTGGGTTACTGTTGTACGGATCAGTACCCTCGCTTCGCCAAGGACTACAGTCTGGTCAGGTGCCGCCTCTTGAAGGAAACCAGGAGCCACAGGACTGTGTTCAAGCCCTTGGATCCCTGTGACCCACCCCATGCTTTTCCACAGTGCTTTGGGGATGTAACTTGATTTTTGCTGTTGGCTTTACTGCAGTGTTAAAGTGCAGGGAGTCCTATGGCACTCAGGTCTTGCTAGGCAAAATATAGAAAAATCAAGAACAAAGCCTCTTTTCCCTGAAACCCAGCAGTCAAATGAGTGCCATATAATAAAGTGTTAGTTAAAAAGCCTTAGATGGAAAGGAGAAGCTAGCTAAACGGCTTCCACATTTGCAATCTGTATTTCAGACCACATGAAAGAGAAATTTGGGGAAAAAAATCAGGACTGTGCATATTTAATTTCTTTCTTTTGATAGAAAATTTGCAGGTACTAGCTTTTCACACAGGCAATGGCAACATTATTGATATGCACTGAAAGACTGGAAGTTTATTTATGCTATGTCTTGTTTCTTTAAAGTCCATTATTTATAAGGATCCACTGCAACATGTTTTGGGCAATTAGCTCATAAATGATTAGAATTGTACATTTAAATGTTACCAAGCATCTACAGACAGACAGAAACTGGAGCTGATTGACTACTGTCCCTTCCCAAGCACTTGAACTGTTTCATGTAATAAAGAAGGAAAATTAAATCTGCTGTCTGGCAAAACGTTTTTTTGTTAGAATTACAAGTGAGAAAATTGGAACTCTAGACATCGCCTCATTTATGAATATACAGACGTTTCTGGCAGTTTAGTAAGTGATGCAATGTTTATTCTTTCAATAAACTATATTAAATTGGTAGTTAAGCCATAGTTGTAATTCACATGAACTACAGGGGAATTCAGAAAACTAGAGCAAAATACATATAAAATTTGCATGAGTGCAACGGGAGATTTTGGTTCAGTTCTGCTCAGAGAAGGTGGAAATCTGGGTTTACAGCAATCAGTAGGATGGTGTGAAACAAATGACTTTCCTAATGATTTTTTTCTTGTTTAAACCTTTGTCTCATTTTCCTGGGAGATGTTTGTTGCCTTGTGTAGCTGCTATTTAACAAACTTTAATTTAGTTTTCTTCTGAATTTGGACTGTGATGTCAAAACGAGTCTTCCTGTCTCACCAACCATACCTCCATCCTGAAGAGTTTTCACCTTCCAGTTTCACGGGTTGCTTTTATTGTGCTGACTTCTAGGCTTGAAAACTTGAGTTTATCTTTTGGTAGCTCAGTTTCCCAAAGTAGTTTCAGGTGGTCCATGCGGGTGTATACGAAGTGACAGATTCTTTGTGAGGGTTCAAAACCCACAGTTTTCCATTTGAGGGAAGGAAAGACTTGCAAGTACGAGAAAAATTAGATGTTCCCTGGCTAAAAAATTGTCAGATGTGGCCTCCTGGCTGCATTTGCAGTCAAACATCTCAGGAAGTACAATAAAGGTTTACAGTTCTGAAAGGCCTTATTTTTCATCTGAAACTAACAAAAAAAAAACAAAACAAAGCAAAACAAAAAAAAAGAACACCTCCTCCTATATAACACCAGGGAAAGAAAATGACTGTGCCTTCGAACTAGGCAAGCCAGAGTACTTCAGTCCCTTTCCCCAGGGAGGAGGACTGTATGTTTTCATGCTGCCTCCAAAGAGACCCTACAGGTAGGAGTAATAAAAAAAAAAAAAAAAAAAAGG
>VXAL01002728.1:107682-184502 GCA_013399475.1 Chauna torquata | reverse complement strand
AAAAAAAAAAAAAAGGGTGTAAGGGTGTTTGCTTATAAACAAGGCTCAGTTTTTATATTTTATAATATTTAATATTTTATAATATTGCAAGGACTCCCTCCTGGCAAATTTTTAATTAATTTAGAAAAAATATGATAAAGCCTTAATGCTTTTCATTCATGCCCAGTGCCAGGACCAGAGGCAATGGGCACAAACTGGAACACAGAGGTTCCCTCTGGACACCAGGCAGCACTTCTTTACTGTGCGGGTGACGGAGCACTGGCACAGGCTGCCCAGAGAGGCTGTGGAGTCTCCCTCCTTGGAGATCTTCAAAAGCCGCCTGGCCATGGCCCTGGGCAAGCAGCTCTTGGTGTCCCTGCTTGAGCAGGGGGGTTGGACCAGATGACCTCCAGAGGTCCCTTCCCACCTCAGTCGTTCTGTGATTCTGCTTTTTATTGCTGCTCCCAGCTCTGTGCTGTAAACCCTTTATCTACTAAATAAGCCAAATTACACACCCAAAAACCAGAGCAACACAAGTGGTGGAAGCAAACTAAAAGGTTTTATTCTTCTTACTGTAAAGACCCGAAAGGTACTTTTCCGTAATTTTGCCACAGTGCAGGAGGTCAGCTGCGGCGAAGACACGCTCCCAAACGCCAGGTTACACCACCTCTTCAGTACTGGGGCTTTTAGCTGTGCCTCGCGCCCTGCCCGCACGTTGCACAACACAGGCAGGAGGAATGACGAGGCAGCTTCCAGCTCGCTGCAATGCTCAGCTTCCAGTTGTCTGCAGCTCTGCCCGCTGGAACCTGCAAACGCTGCGTCCCTCCAGGCGCTGGGGACCACCCAGCTGCTCCTGCACCCGGCTCGTGCATGGAAGCAGGGCAGGAGCCGTGGGTTTGGGGACTGGAGGCCAGAGAAGCTGAGCATGCAAGGAGGGCTCCAGATGTCAGTCAGGCTCATGAGTTTGAGGGTTTGTGGGGGAGAGGAGAAGGGGGGTGGAAAGGTGCGTGTTGGCTTGGGTAAACCAGGGTAGAGACTGCAAGAGACAAGGGACAGGCAAATTTGTTCTTCCTGGGGCAGAAAACATCCCCCTGGTCTGCACGGTGCTTGGCGGAATAGGTCCCCACTTTATTTCTGAGGTCTTTATCACGGTATAAAGTTCGTGCTGCTGGTAGCGGCCGGGAAATCGCAGTTGCCGTTATCATCAGGGGAAGAAGCCAAAGCAGAGGTAACCAAGTGTCTTCTCCACGGTTGGCCCGTGGTACAGCGCAAAGCAGGACCCACGTAATGCGACGCATGCCTGAGGAGAGGCAGATACTCAGCACTTCTCTGGATTGACCCTGAGGAGTGAGATGCCTAACTGGAGAGTTTGAAAGATGGACATCCGAACCAGAGCCAGCCACCCTTGCCACCTATTTATACAGGGAGGGGCTGAAGCTCTCACTTCACATGTTTTGCTGTGGCATGGAAGGCCAGCAAGTTTCAGCTATTAAGTGATTTAAACTGCAGCCACCGGCGAGCCAAAACCTTTCAGAGATGACGAATTCAGCAGAACTTGTGCTCTTTCACCAGGCTGATAACCTGCCTTTGCAGCCTCACAGCCAGGTGCTCAGGTGTGCGTTGCGTTACATGGGTCCTGCTCTGCGCTGTGCCGCAGGTCAACCATGGAGAAGACACGTGGTGACCTCCGCTCTGGCTTCCCCCGTTGCACAGCCGTGTACCCATTCTTTTAGATTATAGGAGCTGAGATTTTTGATGTTGCTACTTGAGGCTTTTGTGGGCTTGGCTTGCTGTAAGTGTATAACTCTTCTTCAAGGTCCCGTTGAGTTCCCACCCAGAACACAAAGGCCAGGATTTCCTCGGCATGCTCTCCTCTCCGATGAGAAAACGCTCTCAACAGATCCTTCCTTCTTCAGGCAAGAAAGACAATAGGTTTGCTTGGAAGTGCCTGGATGTTTGTCAGGTACTCTAAGTTCATTAAATATAATGGAATGATGCTTTTAGCAGCATTATTAGCAAGATGAATATAATTTAAGAGCGTAGGAGAGTGCTTCATTTCCTACCTTTAGCAATAAACTGAAAATAAAATGTAAATGTCAAGTGGCAATGTGGCAGTGTGCTTAGCAACCAGATTCTCAAATGTTCTGAAAATGCCAACTGCAGTTAAGTCAGTAAGCTGCATGCTCGTGTGTTTGTGCGCGTGTAAATAATCTGCCTTCCCTTCCTAGGACCTAAGTGTTGGCAAAGGTTATTTTGTTCCTTTCCACTTCTCCATCTGAGTGATAATTAGCTTAATGAGATTAAAAGATAGCGGAGAGCCAACATAACTTTGACAGAAAGGCAGGCCCAAAATCTCCAGATAGAGTAACATGCCTTGATATTAGCCTGGCAATCAAAGTGGTATTACACAGGATAGAAATGTAACAGACTTCCAGACTCTTCCTGCTGAAGTTGGTGTGAAGAGTGCATGTCTGATAAGCATGACATTATAAAAGGTGCTCTCAGGCATTGAGATGAAGGTCAGATATGTTTGTGGGGATTAAGATAAAAAGTAGTATGTAAAGGAACAGCCTGCCACCTCAGGATGTTTATGAGCCCTTCATTTCCATTGCAAAATCTTGAGAGATACAGGGAAGGCATTCTTAGGCTTTGGAAAAAAGACTTGCTTGAGCCATCATGAGGAAATAAGGAAATTATTCCACAAGCTATTCAAGCTGTTGTGCTAAGTATTAGTATGGGCTCACTGATGACCATTTCCTTGCCTAAATGTTTTTCTGATTATGCTGTATTACATTTCTTTCATTTCTCAAATATTTGTCAAGTGTTACCAGTTCTTGCACATATGCCCTCAAGTGGTTTTCTTGCTTTTTCTGTTAAATCATCCCCTTCAGGGCATCACACATTTTTTTGCTGCTTTTCACTGCACTACCTGTCTTCTATCAATACCTTGTAGGCCATGTTACGAGGTCTTACCGTGCTGTCTGACGAGTGATTTCAGGAGAGCAGTAACTAGTGCTCCTAGCTCTGGAGCAGCTGCATTTTATGAAGCAAAGAGATGTTTTTCCCTTCCAGCCATTTCTAGCAGCCTGCAAGCACTGAAGGGCTGAGCTACTCCACAAGAAAGCTCTTCCCGTGGCACCAGTGGTCTGTAAGTTTTATCCATGAACATGCAGCTGGACATGGTGCAAGGAAACTGAGAATACCCATGGGCATCGCCAGCAGAAAAAGTCCATGAGCTTTTCCCAGAGAGCATGGAAATTTGGGGAAAATGTGTTGTGTATGTAACTCAGATGGAGTGCTTGCTAGATACTGCGCAGCTTCCCAGTATGACTAGTCACTGGTTTGAAGGGCTCATAGCCTGAAAGATGGGTCCTGGATAAATGAAGTGCTGTTTTCAGCTCTTTGTAACTGTTGGATTTGTTAAATTTTTCTCAGCACACTCTTCCTCCTCCCGTATCGATCCGTTTCACATGTGTTAGGAAGGCATTCTTCACTTGACAGCTACAGCTCTGGCCTCCTGCTGTCCTCTGTGCCGTGGATGTCAGCCTGCGTGCTGCTTGGCTCTTCCCATTTCAGTCCCTCTGCCTGAAGAGAAAGGCTAGGGGTCCGAGCAAAGCTTTGTGTTGTTAGTCATCCCCTTAAGTACAAAAACAAATGAAAGTCAAAGCAAAGTTCTCGCTGACTTCACCGGGGACAGAATTTCATGTGATTTTAGGACTGGGATTTTCTTTTTTAATAGAAAGTACCTGATAGGATATAGTGTGTTATTGTCTGTACCTCCAGTTGCAAGCAAAGGAAGCTTTCTGCCTCGAAAGTACAGTTACCATCAGTTAACCTAGCAGGGAGGCTGAGAACATGAATCTCTAACATCGTTTTAAATCCTCACTGAGCCCTGCGCTTAAGGGCTGTACGGTTTGGTAGTGACTAGATCTGGGCAGCTGGATTGTTTTTTCATGTGAGAAATTCCAGTGGTGCACAAACCTTTTCTTTCTTGCAGTTGATTAGAACTAAAAAACAAACAAACAAACACAAAAAAACTTTTTTCTGTGGAAAAAAACATCTGAAAGCAATCAACAGAAAAAAAATGAAGTTCTGATTTTGATGGTTGTCTTAAAAATTTTGAATCTTTGAATTTTAAAAGCTTGGAAAAGTTTTACAAGTCTTTTTGCAACAGCAAATGGAAGAGTTGTGTTCTAAGGAGGTAAAAAAGAGCATATGCTGGAAAAATTGAGCAGATGCTACTTCTAAAGACAGCATTTATATTCCAATATTCTCTCGAAACGAATCTGCCTCTCTCTTTAAAAACGTTTTCCAAAGAAAAAGCTCTTGCAAAGTAAGTGGCTGATGTCAGGCAGCTCGCTTTCTCCACCTGTGTTTTGTTTGCTTAGCTCCTCTGGGGTGCAAAATCCTCCAGAAATATCATGTACGTGGACTGCTACATAACATATGCGGACTTACTTCTCTGAGTTGCTGCCATGAAACCACAGATTTTGTAGGCTGTAAACCAGTAGCAGAGCTGGCCCCAGGCTGTGTCACTGAGGCACAGGCAGTGACAGCCACTTTGTCATGGTCCTCGCTGGAGAAGCAGCGTGTTGGTTTGCTTGCTAGAAACCAGAGAGGGATTGGTTTATAATGAATGTTACTGCTAAAAATACCTGTCCTTTAGGAAAAAAAAAAAAAAAAAGAAGGTAGATTTGGGGTCTAATTAACTTCTTCCACTGAGTTAAAGAAGTGAAAATAACTATAGCCCTCCCCTTTCAGTGTCACTGCTGTTTCATATCAAATCACCAGCAGTAGAGGACTCTGGTGAAATTCTGCTTTCCTGTATTGTGACTTCCATTTAAACTTCTCATTATCAATACAATGACCCAAATGGAGGTCAATTTAAGTTGCAATGATCTGAAAATAGAGTATGTAGCTGCATAACAGAATGAATATCCAAGCAAAAGAGATCTGTTGGTAGCAGCTGAAAGCTCCTCTTAAGTCTTTGACTTTGGCTGTGTAGCTATAAATCATCATTAGCATGCTTTTAGGGTCTCCTGAGTATCAGGGTCAGTAACTACTCCAGCATACATTTCTGTAATGCTATGGTGCTCTGCCGCCGTATGTTAACTGGATTTTTCGCCCTGTCGATACTGATCCAAATCTGCTCTGAGCTATAATGCTGCTATTCCACGATCTTCACAAGGTCGCATTGGGCCCATAGTCCATGTAGTTTTATTCTGTGGAATTGCTTTGTTAAATACCAGCAGGGCATAGATCACGGCACAGTCTCCAGTTTGCTGGAAGAACCTGAATCCAAGGAGGAAAAGTGAGCTAAACAGGGAGCTTGCAAATGTTACCCTGACATCAAAGTTGGGAATAAGTCAAAACATCAAAAAATCTGGACGGCTCATATAAGAGAAATTCCTGGAGGCCTGAACATTGCTGCTTTCTGCAACAATTCAAATTACTTTTGCTGGCATGTTTGCTGCTTAATGCCACTTGCACTCAATTAATAGTGCCTATGTGCATAATACAAGCAAAATTGCAGTAGGCAAGAACATAATAATGAGTCTGCTTGCTTTCTCCACTCCCAGCAAAGAAATAACGAAAGCCATCCATTTCTCCTTGATGATTTGAAAGCCCAAATAGCACATTTTTACACTGTGTGCATTTGTATGCACTAAATTATAAAATATGCATTAGGTGAATGTTTATGAAATTACATTTTAAAGATTCCTGACTAACTACCATTTTTTTTTTTCAAAACCTCTGTAGCTATTTTTCTTTTTGAATATAGGAAGACTTGTTTAGGGATTAGATTCAGCATCACAGCCTAGGGATTTTTTTTTTAACATGCCTGCTGGCTCACATTTCAGAGCTCCACTTTTTTGGGGGGGATGGTGGGGGGCAGGGGGAGAGAGATTTAAAGTGAATACAACTGCCACCAGACTTCAGAGTGTCAACAAATGAGTTCAGTGCAGTAGTTTTCTGTCACTAATTTCAGCTAGTAATATTTTTACCAAGACCTCTCTTCTCTGCTCTCTAAATTGCAATTACTCTCCTGATTGAGAATAAATGTTGCCTACCCAAATTCTTCTGTATGGTTTTGTGTAGCTGCCTATGGTTTATATGACTTAACATATTGATCTCTTCTCGCTCCAGGCTAGAAGCAGAGCTTCTCACATGTTCTCACATTTGAAAATGAGTTCTGCCAGATTCCTGTGATTAATTTTTCAAGAGTTTAACTTTCAGAAATAGGGGAAATATCAGAGGGTTCCTCTTAATGAAGCTCCTCCATTTTGCTCCTCCATGACTGATAGGTTTTACCCTAATTAGTTAAACTAAAACACCGTGATGAAAAAAGAACTCCAGAGAGAAATAATTTCTTAAGTTATTACAAGTTATTCTAGAAAGCTGACTATGTCAATATGCCCATATACTATTTTTCAGAGGGTTTTTTTGTCTTATTACAATGTTTTGCACAGAATATTTTAGCTGTCGTTTAATTGGTTTGATATACTTTCCTTGGAAGATTAATAGATTGACAAAGTTCCTAAGAGGATTACTAATCACAAAGCTAGGAGAATGGCAGTAGTCAGTTTTTAAAACCCAATTTAACAATCTAATGAGACTGCAAACACAGTTTGAAGAGTTTTCTCGTGTGTGTGTGTGTGTGTATGGGAGGAGAGGAAGAAAATATTTTCTGCCAAAATCTCTGTGAAACGCTGCTCACTGTGTACAGGGTACATGGGCTGCATCTAGGATGTTAAGTACAATGTCTGGCCCTATGGTCTTTTTAATGGGATGGGGTGTATGTAAAGGGTGCAGTGACCTCAAGACCAGTGATGGGCAATTCACAGTGAGAGCTGGTAGCATGTTACAGAATATTTTCCAATCTGTTTGATCAACTCTGAAAAAAATACAAAAAAAAAAAAAAAAAAGAAATCTGTTAGCATTATGAAATAAAAGAACTGTACAACTAAATAACAAAGAATGCCACTCTCTTCTGTTTGTTCTTTTGATTGCGCTGACACATCCAGCCAGGTTGGAGCCCAGCATCAGTGGGCTTCTCTGCTGACACCCACCTCAAAGGCAGGCAGGCTTACAGGGAAGGAAGGAGAAGAGAGGGAATTTCTACGATCACAACTGGAAGCATGTCTAGAGCCAATGACTTAAAAAGACGTGGAATCTGCTACAGAAAGCGAAATATTTATCAAACTCCAAAAAGCTGTTGCATTCACCTACTCCGATCTTCCAGCTAATATCAGCCCTGGAGCTTCGTTAATTCCCATTTGAAGTCAAGCATGTTTTTTAGGGGGAAGAAATTATATCTCAAAATTTGTTAAAAGAATTGAATGATAGAGTAGCTTTCGGAAAACCTGAGAGCCTATTCCAATATCTCACAGCATGTACAATTAAAGCTTCGCACTTTTCTATTTTTATTCTGTATTTGTCTACCTGTGAGTTCCGCCTCCTGTTACTCTGAATGGCTCCATATCTCTAGTCTTGTTCTGTATGGCTGGTATTTACAGATAAATATATATTATACAGATATATAGCAAGCTGGGATTTGATCAAGGTACAGAACTCCTGATGTTGGTGTTTGAAGTATATTTTCCAGTCCTTCGGTAGTTCTTAGGTCTCTCCTTTAAATATTGTCTTGTCTGTTAACCTCTATTAATCTCTTTCTGCAAGTGTGGCTGCTAGAATTAGTCTGGGTTCTCTAATAGCACTGACATCTCCTAAAAAATACAGAAGCAAAATAACATCTCTGATGCCGCCCTGTAACCCTCCGTAGCTCAGCATGGGATCTCTTTCAGATGTCTGCATAGGAGATCCAGCTCAGCCCAAGGTCCACGGTGGTGCCCAGTTTCTCATCTTTCTGCTCTTTCCTGGAAGAGAGGCTCTTGGCCTGTGAGTCTGGCCTGCAGCCTTTGCTCCTGGATGTCTGACTGCACTTCTTTTGCTCCTTTATGTTCAGTTTTGCAGATCTCTCTCGTGTTGAGCCCTGGGAGCCTCTCTTCCCAATTATTCCCATTCTCTGTTGTTCACATTACTTGCATGCTTGGACCCATATCAGTTTTTATACCTCCATTTCACTCACAGAAAAGTTGCAGAATGAATCCTGCGAGAACCTCTTAGAAACCCACCTGTTCAGTTATTATTTCTCGCTTATACAACCTGTGATTGTAATTTTGAAACTGGTGTTGATTCTTCTTTCCCCTAATTTTTTTTACCATGTTAAATGCCTCATGTATATACCTAAATTTATTATATCAGTGCTGTTACTGTAACAACCAAACCTGTAATGTCACAAAAAGGTGACATTTATTGGGCAAAATTGATTTTCTGCAAATCTGTGTTAACTGGCAGTAGTTATCCCATCTACTTTTTAATTCTACTAATTGTCTCTACTCTTAGTTTTTCAATTGTATTGGCTAGGATTGTTGCCCAGCTAATGATCTAATATTTCTTTATTTTAACTTCCTTTAAAAAGTCTTTGCACAACATTAGGTCTCTTCCCAACCTTTGGATTTTCTCTAATATTCAATGACCTTCTGAAAATTGACATATTGTCTGATCTGTAGAACTCCTTGATTCCTTTTTGATATTTGGGTGTGATTTTCAGGATTAGATTTTTTAAAACTGTTTTTATGTTGTTTAGATGTAACTACTCATCATCCTTCTCAGTTATAGGTCAAATAAAAAGCTTCTTAGCAGCCTCTGATTTAGCTATACCATCTGGCCTTTTTGCAAACTGAAACTTAGCAAGGAACTTTTGAACAATAACTTCCAAAAAAAAAGCGAAAATATATTCTAAAACCAAGTTTGAAAACAGAGCTGTAATCAAATAAAGTTATTGAATTTGGATAATCCCACAGAGAGGTACTGAATCTCCAGAAGTCCTGTACTGCCAAAGTCATCTGGTTGAAATCTGCTCGGATGTCCTTGAAGAAACTTAAATGCAGCCTTATACCTCAGAGATCTCTTCACCAGGTTAGTGGAAATACAAAATACCCAACTTGCTTATTGACCGATGTGGTTCAAGGTGGAGAGACCCCTTGCCCTGAGAGAGCATTTCCAATGTGAGAGGGAGGGAAGTACCAGCAGAAGGGAAGGGGCAAGGGGCTGCACTTTGATTTTAAAAGCTGCACAATGGACGGGCATGCGAGGGGTTTAGGAAATACTCTAACCTCATGGCTGAATGGAGGGAAGCACCCTGTTCCCACCCAGAAGCGGGTGACGTGAACAACCAGGCTTGCCAGAAAAGGTGACTGATGGTGTGGTGAGCACAGAGAAGCCCTCGGGGTGCTTTGCAGCCCGCAACTCTTGGGATCAGCAAGGGGGGGAACTGCTGCTATTGCCACACAGCCCTGGTGGTAAATGAGCTTACCTAGAGATGAAATAATCTGGCAAACAGGGACAGACATCTCCCTAGACACGGAAACTCACTGGCGTAACTTTGGTGCTTAATCCTCCGTCCCTGGGGGAGGCAGAATAGCCCCGTGGACGCTCTCCTCCAGGCAGGGGTTTCTCTTCTGAGCTCTCCCCCTCTGCACGGCCAGGGTGGACTTACACACTGCGGGTACCTGCAGGAGCAGAGGTGCCTGCCGTGTTTTGGCAGCCCCGCAGTGGTGCTGGGAGGTGGATTGCTGAAATGGCCTGATGTTAAAGCAGTCCTCAGGCTTTTTCACTTGTGCCTTTCAAACTTGGGGAAGCTTCTTAAGAGGAACCATGAGACCCTCATAAACCATTTTCTTCTTCTGAAGAAAACAGGTTATAAACTTTCCCCCTTTACTGTTGGGATTCACTTTACCGGTAATGCTCCATTTCTGTAAGCTGAGCAGCTGTACAGCTACTTACAGTAAACAAAATCAGCTGGTTGGAAGCCTGAAAATGTTATCCACGTGTTTCAGTAGAAACAGGTGGAGCTGAAGCCTCCAGCTCAGACTGGACAGCCATGCCAGCACAGTGGCTTTCCAGCCGCACTGAGACGACCCCAGAGCAGGTGATGCCTATGGAGGGCAGGAAGCCCCGGGAAGGAGCGGTCCCACCACCATGGCCAGGCTTCCCGCTGCCACCACCAGCCACCACAGCCGCAGCGGGGCCATGGCACTGGGCTGCTCCCTCTTGGGCACATCGGCCAGGAGCTTCATCTCCCTTTTCTGCAGGGCTTGGAGAGGATGTATGTCATGCTGTGTGCCTCCTTCCCAAGCCCTCTGATGGGCTTCTCTCCTCCGAATGACCTGCAGGTCAGGAACGTAGCGTAGAGGGATAAATAGGTGGTGAGGCAGAGAGACAGAACATCTTCTATGGCCCTCTCCCTTCTGTATGGCATTTCCTCTGCTTCCTCACCCAGATCAGGCAATAAGGGAGAGAACTTAATAACAGTGTTGTTTTCCAGAGTAGTTTTGTGTTTTCTACCTAGTAACAGCACACTAGTGGAATAGAACCTCCGTGGCCTAAAATAAATTTGCTTTTGTAACAAAAACAGTTTTGCAGAGACATTCAGAAACCAGGAAATTAGACTCCTGTCAATCATTCCTTTCCTCCTCTTGCTCCAGATAACAGTTGGACATATTGACCGATTCTACCCATGACTGACAGAGAGATATGGGGTACTAAGCTCCTCCTGACTTTGTCCAAAGAGGTGCTGTGAAGCAGTGAGGAATGACGCCAGGTTTGATGGAGGTTGCAGCACGTGCTCAACACTTGCTAGCTATTGGAGAGACCACATTGATGCTTACTTTCAGGATGCAAACCCCAGGACATCAGTTTTCCGCAGACTACTGCCTCTCACTTTGTTTATTCCCCATCATTGTAATTCTTAATAAAAGCATTCACAATGGAACAATTTACTCTTTGTACCATTACCTATGGTATTACCTGGACCTGCAAATAAACCTTCCTTGACCCTTTTTCAGTAAATCAGAACTTATTCTTGATTTCCTGGAAGTGTGTAGCTCAGTTTGTCTGTAAACATTTTGGCTCTTGTTGATGTTTATGCTACAGGACTCTACCCTGAAATGCTCTTGGTGAAGTGGGGGCTTCAGTCCTGGCCACAGTGATGGCAGCAGCCTTCGCTCTTCTGCTCCATCAAGAACCCTTTTTGGGGAAGGAGTTGTTCAGTTGGTTTCACTGGTCAAAAGCTAGACTACCATCTGCAAGAGTTTGGAAGAAATGCTGTTCCGCAATGTTACAAATCTGTTATAGTGTCTTTTTAGGATCCATTTGCATCCCCAAAAAACAAAAAGATGTTCAAATCACTTGAGCTGCAGCCCCAAACACCCTCACAAAGACAAGCTGATTCAATTTATTTTTCAGGAAAAAATTTTTTATCTATTTTTATTTTTACAATTACATTGAACCCTGATTTGTAAGATGTCTCAACAGCACAGTTAGAAAAGCCTTGTGAGCAAACACAAGGCACCCTTTGTCCAGGTGCACTGTTAAAATGACAGCAGGGTAGCATTGACACCTTTTTAAAGGCAGTGAGTTGGTATGAATTTCCTATATTGTGTGAAGACCTTTTCTCTCCAGCTGTGGCAATGACAGGACAAAAGCTGGGACAGAGGGGCCCTGTTAAAAAAATAAGCAAGAGTCCCATTTTCTCGCTCTCTGTACAACTTATTTAAATGAAAGTGACATTTCTTTTTATTTTGATGTAACAGATTCACTTAAACCCTCAGGTACCTTGCTTCCAATTTACTGAAATTGTGCATATGCCTGATGTCTTTCAGGGATAACTTTTTCGAAGTGTGGAAGACAGCTTAGTTGCCATCAAAGCAGTGAAATCCAGCTTTTCAATTTTCCTGTTACAGTTTTATTAAGCCATTAAGTGTGCTGGTGCCAGCAGGGCATCCTTGCAAACTTAAAGAACAAAGACAGTTATTTTGTAATACGCACATTCCAGGACATATAAATTATTGACCAAGTACGTAAATAATTGATAGCTCACAAACGTATCAGTGTAAGAGCCCCGGAAAGCATCGCATACATTTGCCATGGAGATGGTGAGGTCAGGCCTTCTGTAGAGAATAATGATTCACTCTTTCATTCCTGCCTTGAATGCCATTACCCTGCTCAGCTGCACGAACAGCACATTTAGGCTGAAACCAAGGAACAAACTCTTGACACATGTACTAGGTACAAGGAACATTGTGCAAAGGTGCCTTTTAGCAATAAACATGAGTCTGTTGTCATTTCTGCCCCGGCTCGGAGCTCAAATGGCCTTGAAACTGGGACAACCCTGCGAATTTCTCAAAGTACAAGCTGGCAAAAAGAAAACATCTGCACGTGTTAAGGAAAACAGACACCTACACCAAGCCTCCCACCAAGCCGGCAGCTCTGCCCCGGCACAGCCGTCACCGGCAGGACCCCACTACAGGCGGTGCTAGGGTGGCACAGAGACGTCAGCTGCCGGGGGTGAGAACATGCCCCATGTCAGCCTGTGCGGAGTACCGGAACAGAGGCATTTGGGGCTGTGGGTTGCAAACAACGGCACAGTTTGCAGGCTGTCACAACACCACAGTACCAGCGAAAGTCCGTGCTGCACAATTTAGAAATATGTGTATTTATGAAGTTGGAGCCATGACTTTGTTTTTGCCCACTTTGAAGCACTTTTTAATTCAGTTGAAACCTTCTAGCTGGTACTTTGCCTCACCTGGCTCTTGCCACAGGCTGACTGACCCTTTTTTCATATATCAGGTTTAGCCCGATGGCTAAGACAGAAGAAGGGGGGGCATGGAAACATGAGAGGCAACAGGCAATCTAGAAGTAGAGGTGCTAGAGCATGATGCAAGGTGACCTGAGCTCACTCTGGGCACTGGGGTGCCCCAGTAAAGAGGGTGAGAAGAGCGAGGAAAGGCCATTGGGAAGTCCAGAAGATAGAACATCAAATGAGGCTAGAAACACTTCATTAGGAGGAAGATATAGTGTGTCCTTCCTCCCGAAATGAGAAAAAGGAACAAGTTAAAGGTCAAGAACAGTGTGGGAAGGTGAAGTGCAAAGAAAGAGCCTGAGACTCTTCATGCAACTGATACATCAGTAAACTGGGGTCCATTTTAACACTTAACATTAACATTTAATTTAATGGGGTCTATAAAAAGCCACTCCCCTCCACCCCGGGCTTTTTGCCAGTCAGGTGCTCCTTGTTTTGGGCTTGATTTTTTTTCTCTTTCTGCAGTGTAGCTTGGCACTTGCCTTTAAAGAATTTCTTCATAATGATTGCATACCCTCCCTCCAAGCTACTGTAGATCACTTTTAATTTTAACCCTGTCCTCCAAAGCATTCACAGCTTACAGTTTGGTGTCACCCACTCTGTGTACTTTTCCCCCATTATTTAGTTGTTAATGGAAATATTGAGTGAAAGAGAACAGCTACCACCAGGACTCTTCTTGACAGTCTCTCTCACCATCTGACAGAGACTGACTCATCAATAAACCACTGGGCTAAAAGCAGTTTTTCAACTCCTTGTGCCAATACCTAAGGCTGGTTACAGCTAAACTGTGTTTCTAAAGCTTGTTTATGAGAATGCAATGTGAAATGATTGTAAGCTATGTATATAGTTTCCCCCTTAGTCCATAATGCTAGTTACCATGCCAGAAAAGGACGTTAGATTCGGCTGGCATAAGTTATTGAGAAAACCAAACCACTTTGGCTGTTTGTTGAATCTCTTTGTTATCTCCTATGTACATGCGAGTTGGTTGTTCACATTTTTCTCAGACCCCGGTTATTTTGTTCTGTAGTTCCCATGTCCTCCTTCATACTGAATTTGTCTTCTACAGACCTCTCCCACCTTCTACACAATATTGAAAATAATTGGTAGCACTTTGAAGGTTTTGTTGGCATGGCATTACTATAATGAAATACACCCATGCGCATTTGCCTGACCTGGGGAACATCTCGTGTCACTTCTCAGTCAGAATCTCATGGGAGTCTTGACGACGGCCAAATCTTCCTCAGCTCTGGGAAGGTCAGTGATTGCTCGGAGCAAGTAATCCAGCTATACTTGAGAAATGACCTCAGGCAGATAGATGTGAGAAATAGGGAGGGGAAAATTAGGCTGCTTAATGACTGCAGTGTTTCTGATTATCTGATGATAGCATGGTATATAGGAAAACAGTTTTTAAAAAACCTGCTTTTTTAAGAAGGTGCGAAGATGGGTCTGGTACTCTTTTGTGTGTGTGTGTGTGTGATTTTTTGTTTGTTTTTGTTATTGTTTTTTTGTTTTGTTTTTGTTTTTGTTTTTTTTTCTAACAGCTGTTTGCAGGCACAAAATGAGAAGTATGATTTTAACCTTCCTTTCCAGAGGTTTTTAGTTTTGGAGGCTGCTGTTATTCCATGGGTTGTTCTTCAGTGGGTTGTTTTTTTCTTGGTCCTGGTTGTAGACAATGTCCAGAAATTCCTCAAAGTCAGATAAAGCAATAAATAGTCTTTGTGTTCCCTCTGGGGCTCTGATTCAGCTGGGGGCAGACATCACTGCAAGTGTACCAGGAGGGAAGATAATAAGTTACTTAACATATTTAAAGAGACAGAATAATATGCAAATTTGAAGCCAGCAATCTCTCCTATGCCTCTGAAGACCTTTTCTTAATCTCAAGTGCTATAATATGCATATAATACATATTTTCAGGAAAAAAGGAAAACAGAAGTCACCAAATATGTGTCTGAACGTTAGCTCACTGAGTCTAAGCTAGTCACCCTAGGCTTTATTTACACCACTGGAGAGAAATAGGCCCCTCTAGAAAATAATTCATCAGACAGACCTACTCCAGCTACATCTCTATATAAGTCATTCTCTTGAGGTATCTGTTGCTTTCTATTAAGGACAAGCGAAGCCCAAGAGGACTTGGATGACTTCAAGATGTCCATGTTAGATAAGACAATTGCTCATCAAGCATGTCTGAACTTGTTTTAGGAAGTACTTGGAGTTTGGGGGCTACTTTGGTCTTTGCTTTTAAAAAAATACAATATCAGTACTTATAGAAGAGCCATAGAAAGCAAGTTAATAGGCTTGAGCTGGAGGCCATTGAGCCCAGGAGGATTCGGGAATATTCAAATTTCATTCTTCTGAAAGGCAAACTAATTACCATCATCAATTTTAATGCTACAAAGCTTCAAGCAAATGCAAAAGCATTCAAAGACAAGCCATTTGTGCTTTGCATTCAGTACAGAAGTAGCTGAACATTTGTTTTCCTAATCTTTTATGCCTACTTTATTGTCATATGTTGTTTGACATTCAGGAAATAACATACTCTTTTAATCAACAGTGTGGGATTGTGTTAAAACTTGATAGCCCATGGCTTAATGGTGAAACTGAGTAATTAAAGCTGTGGCATAATAGTTGGAGTCAAGTTCTGGTAAGATCTCTTTTGCAGAGAAAGGAACTTCCAGGACTTACCTAGCCAGGTCCAGAGACACAGAGGTGAAGGAGCCGCTTGCGTTGTTTTCTTCTGTCTTGGGCTGTATGGAGAGCCCAGCAGTAACTACACCTCCAAATAGTCGTGAGTCATGTAGTACAGCGCTCTTCCCAAGATATAGCCCATGGTGATGATAGCAGGGAGACTGTTGCCTAGGTTGCCAGGCACAATACCTCCTTGGCCAATAGTCCTGTAATTGGAATAAACAAAGCTGAGAATACCCTTATTGCTAAATATCGAAGCTGCTTCTGGTGCAAGCCAAGGAGGAAAGTTCTGCGCTGACCAGCCCACAGCAGACTGATAGACATCTTGTGTCTCTGACAAGTTAATAAGAGGATTTTAATTACAACTGAGAAGAAAACCCATACTGAAACAACGTAGTATGAGACAGGTTTCCTGTTGTGTCCCAGAGCCATCTTCCTCCTCTCTCACTGTCACAGATCACCTAATACATCAGGGGTGAAAGATGTCTTAAACTTCAGCTTTGCTGTCATGTCTGATATAAAGCATGTTTTAAAATTTGTGCCTAGTGTGATGCTATTTTGTAGCATCTTCCTTTATTCTGCTAACTTATGGAATAAAGTAAAAAACAGTTCAGGTACCTTAGAAGAAGGTTGCCTTCCTGGAAACGTTTGCAGTCCACATGCTCGTACTGTACAGTGTTCTCAGGTTTGCCTATTGGCACACAGTAGATAGAAAAGGGAGTCTCTTGGGAAGGAAAAGGGTCACACCATTTTCCATTTGCCAGCTCTGCGTTTTATAATTCTATCATCTCATAGGTTTGGAAATTAAAGGTTTGAACGGATGGCCATGTGGCAAACTCCTTTGAAGGAATCAGGACGGAAAATGATGTACATGTTGCTCTCTGCGGACAGCATGTCAAAGAGCCATGCAACTTGGTTGGATCTTAAGAACAGGTAGAAGTGAGGCTACATCAGAGATGCACTGAATGATGCCTTGCATATCTCTGGGGCTACATTTCCACCAGCAAATTGAACAGAGTGCTCAGAGCTCTTCCTTGGTGAAATGTAATCATATTACTTAATAGGAAGACTCACTCTGTATTGTTTTTAATCCTATAGAATTCAATATACATTCACATTGCTTCTGAAAAATGACTTTTAAAGACTGTGAAGGTAAGACATGCATACAGTTAGTTAGTAGCACAGTGGCTGTAGCATCCTGTGGGTTCTGTCCCTCTTCCATGGGACATTTCTTCAGGGCAGTTTCTGAAGGAGTTCACTCATTTCTTTTAGTTTGCAAAATGATTTGGATTTGAATATGGATAGCAGGGAACAAGAATTAAGAAAAAAAATCCTGAGCAACAGGTACTCTTGTTCATACAGTGTTTGCTTCCAGTTATACCTTCCTGACACAGACTGAATTGTTTTTTTCTTTTTTTTTTTTTAAGGAATAATGTGATTGCACTCACGGTGTTATGGCAGGCAAAAGGAAACCTGCAATCTATATCTCTTTTGTTGTTCAGTGTAGAATGATTAGGAGCAGAGGGGCAGACACTTACCACTGCACCCAAACCTCACCCTATGGTGCCTGTTCTGGGAATTAGAAAAACTTCCTTAAATTCTTCTCTAAGATATTGGTCTTGGTCCAGGCATAGATCACGTAAATGTATGTCTTACATGGTACTTCTCAGCTGTCTTGTAAAAAACAGTATTTTTCTATATTACAGCATAATAACTATTCTAAGTAGTAATAATAATACGGGCCCCCTTCTTCCTTCTTCTTTTCTTTGTGGGACGTAGTTTCTCTCTAGAGATAGCCAGATAGGCCTCTGCCTATCTGGCTATTTCTGCTGGTTAATAAATAGGGAAGGCAGAATCACATCTCTGATCATTATGGCCTTGCTCTGAGGGGCTCAGCCCTGTTCAGAAGTCCTAGTACCTCCCAGAAAAAGAAGCTTAATGTGCGCTAGAGATACTCCACGGTCTGTTTTCAATGTCTGTGCTTCATTTCAGAGGGACAGAAGAGAGACCAGGTGGTGTGATAAAGTAATTATGCACTGAAATTTAAAGCACAGTTCACCTCATCACTCTGTAGCAGCAGAGATGAAAAGAAGCTGTGATAATGCCAAAAGATTGCTTTGGCTGTAATAGGATTCATTTGTTCACTCATATTGCTCCTTGTACAGAAAGTTCATCTAGGAAAGAAAAAACTGATTTAGAATACGAAAATAAATGCATTTACCTAGCAACTAACTGGATGTATTCCAGTACTTGTGAACCCCCTGTGGAGCAATTCTTATTGATTTGTCATGGAACCTATCAAAAGACCTATTTCAACTGTAGATGTGCTGTCTGAGAGACTGAAACTAGTGAACCAGATCATGCTCTGTTCCTGGAAATCTTTCTGCCTCTGAGATCAAAAGAAAAATTTAAGTGTTTTATTATTTTCCTGTCCTTTTCATATGCTGGTATCTCTTAGCTCAAACGATTTAGGTGCTTCACAAGTGAAGTTGGCGAAGGCTTCAGAGTGGGAGAAATTGACTTGTGTGTGCAGGTTTGTTACCAGGCAGTATTCCAAAAAATAACCATGCTAACTATGGTCTGAGATAAGGTCTACACAGTCCGGCTTAAGTTAATCATAAACTGGGTTCTACTGGGTTGATTTCTGCCTTTCACAATACCATTTCATAAAAGCCAAATAGAAAATGCTTTTGTAACTCACACCAAAGTTTCAATAGGAAAGGATTAAAGGTCCTTGTACTGAGAACAACTGCACCACTGACCACCTCTGTGCATGCAGAACTGTGGCCAGGCTTTGCCTAATGGTCTTAGGAGGCTTTCTTGTAAGGGCCTGATAGCATCAACTTTTGCTCTGAGACCATTTAGACGACCATGCTGATAAGTAAGCAGATTCCAGGAAAGGCAGCCTCCCCCATGGTAGAATATGGGGAGTTATTCAACCAGGAATAGGAAAAACACACAGAGAGCACTGCTAGAGGAATATTGAATGATCTAATTGAGAGAGAGTGAGTGAGCGGTAAAGCTGATGTAACAAAAATGATGGGAATAGACAAGTCTGAAAATACTTGAAATTTATGGTGTTATCACTTTTTTTTATACTCTAGAGCATCACAATTTACATTCAAACAGTCTGGTAGGTTTAAATTTTAAATGAAACTGGCTTAGAATTATGAATAAGGCCATTAAGTATTGCCTTAATAACCTTTTATTGCCTAGAACAACTTTTATAATTGCAGAGGGGAAAAGAACTTGAAGCATTTGCATTTGGGTAATTGATGGGCAATTTACAATGTTTGTTTTCTATTTTCGAGGGAGAAATGAAAGGGTTCTAATTCTGTTGTTGACATTTGTTTTTCTCTAATGGGATTTTCAGAACCCAGTCCTATTGATCTGGAGCAGTGTGCAGAGCTTATAGAAGCAGCCAGCCAATTTGAACCTTGGAAGAGGGAGATCACAGAAACTCAAGGGATGAGAAGTGTGGGCCTAGTTTGGGCTAATTAGTCTGTGCATGCTTTCTGCTGCTCTGTAGGGTTGCCAGCTCCACCGGATTTACTAGAATTGCATGTTGCACTTTGGTCTAAGGCTGAAATAGCAGCCATAAACCCAAAATACAAGATATTCCCAGGGATTAGGAAATGACAAATAAGCCTGAGACAGAGTTCTTTAGAAAAAAAATGCTGCAATATCTGTCTTTTACATGGGAAAATAGGTGGTCCCACCAATATGTGTGATTGCTGAATCAGAGCAAGTACTTAGAACAGGAGGTTCAGATTGATTGGCATCATCTTGGCATTGCAAATTGGGATTCAAATGCAGCAGCAAAGGTTAAAAGATTGCAATGAATCAGAAACTCTGTTGCCTGAGCTATGTGAGAAGTTTGACTTGATCCTTAAAGTGGTCCCTGCTGCCTTTAAAAATCTCTTGATGGATTTCACTTTACACTCCAGGTTCCTTCAGGTCAAGGCTAAGTTGTGTTTTACTGGCACTGCCCATGCAGTCTTTGTTTTTGGATAAATATTATGAGTGTTCTTAGCCTGGCAGTTTTCACTAGCACTAAATGGTTCTTAATGTTTTAATTGCCTTTGGCCAACAAATGAGGAAAGCAGAAAAGAAACTAGAAGCATGTGGTAGCACAACACAGAAGTACCAGTGCTCAGATAGCCTTAATGCAGATGTATTTTTTAGAAAAAATACTCAGGTCGAATAGGAGCTTACAAGAGTCCAACGTGGAAGTGGCAGAAGGTGAAGAATGCCTCATGAAAGGTATCTGCTTTGATAGAAATTATATTATGTAAGGCACAAAGCAAAAACTTCAAATTCCTCTGAAACTTCCAAGTGTCGGGGGCTTGGGTGCTTACTTTTATCAATAACTTATCATGTGTTCTAAAGGAACTCAGAAATGAATTAACTGATGCATGTTATATGAGGTTATATAAACTCTTGTTTATAACCTCAATGGTATGTGAATAATGGCAGGTTATTACTCTGACACCAGTTTTTGAAGGTGTTTCAGAGGAGACCTGGTAATCTATGGATAAATACATCTGCTGTGTCTGTACCAAACAAATCACTAGGAACTGCGCTAAGGTAAAGTTAATGTCTGCATGGGTAAACATGATATATACGGGAAGAGCAAACACTGCAAAAGCTTATTCTTTACAAATGTATCATAGCTTTTTTCTGAAGAGGTCAGCAGGGACATTGATATAGGAGATCCGGCTGACAAAGCCTGCTTCGGCTACCAAAAGGCATGCAACGAGGATCTTAAAGAAACGAGGTTGCTATGGATATTCATCCTCACAGATATATAACTAGCTAAATGAGGAGGGAAAAGTAGTTAGGAGTCATGGATAGCTTTCACATTGGAGGAGTATCAGCCAGCAGAGCCTAATATGACTTTACGTTGGGGAGGACTGGCGTTCAATGTCATTGAAGGGGCTGAACAGGCAGTGACCAAACCGGTAGTAAGATATTCAGGATAACAAAGGTAAGGGCAAAATGTGAAAAATCTGCTAATACTGAGTTATAAAGCAGCAGGTGAAATTCAACATAGATAAATGTAAAATGAGGGCAAAAAACCAACAACTCACTTTTAATTTTACAGTGTTGGAATATGAGCTGCCCTCTTTTCGTGCAGAAATGAGACATTGGGGTTATGTAGACATGCTAGGAAACTTGGCAAGGAAGTACTAAACAGATTTTTTTTTGTCATTATGTTGTTCCATACTACTGTGGTGCTTCAGAATACTGAAACCTGTCCCAGCTCCCTGAAACTGTGTAACAGAACTGGAAAAGGCACAGAAGAGGTAGTGAAAGTCTGAAACCAAATGAGGAATGACTAAATAGATGCGGCCTTTTCAGCCTGGAAATTAGACACCTGAGGGAGGGTCTGACAGTTATCTATAATATTGTAGAGGGTATGAGGAAGAAGGTATAGGAAAAATTGCTTGTTGTATCTTGCAGCACAGTAGGTAGGAGTCCTCACATGAAACCAGTGTGCAGCATATTCCAAACAAACAAAACAAATCACGTCTAGGAAACCTGCAAATAAGCTGGGAAGCTTCTGACACAGGATGTCATGGAAGTCAGAAGTTTACATTTGTTCAAAATGCAGCTGGATAAACTCTAGAAGAAAAAATGCAAAGATTCTTTGAGCCCAGAGGTCCTTGAGTGGGGGACCTGGGCATATACCAAGGCAGCATCCGTGTACAGATACTGCTGCTCTTGGTTATCAGTGAGAGCCAGTGATGGAGGTGGAGAAAAAGTGGAGAGGAATATGTGGGCTCCCCCAGCATGACTGTTCTTCTGCTCTTCAGATAATGAAAAATGCAAAAACAATGAATGTGGTTTGTCTCTGGTTCTTGTTAGAGATTAGACCTGATGGAAAACAAACTTTGGACAAGAGTGCATCCAGACTATGTGGCCTCTAGTTACGACTTGCTGGGACTGGAGTCACCCCAACTGACATTATGCAGTATGCTGTTAAAAAGATAATTTCCTTGTGATTGCCATGACATTCTATTTGGCAGGTACTGCGCAGCATGTCTACAGCACTGAAATTTTAATATATTCACTTTTGTAAGTTAAATGTCCATCAGCTTTCACAGACTGAGCCTGAGAAATCTCAGCACTTTTGTTTTTGTTTCCCTGCTAAAGATAAGAGTATACAGCATGTAAATCCAGGTGATAAATAGCTTCTGGAAAAGCGTACAAGAAGGTAAAAATTGCAGTTGAATAAGGAAACAGACTTTAAGATGGAGACTGTTTTTCCTCTTACAAATCTGTGGTGAGTCGCCTTTTTATATCTTCAGGTATAGAAGAACAAAAGATTCAGTAGTCTTTCAAAAAGATAACCTCAGACCTATGTTTTACACTGAAACAATTTTGAGCTACAGCAAACAGTACTTGAGCTAGACTTATTACTGAAGTGCCACCATATGACATGTCTGAGTGCTTCCTGTTGAGCAGCCTGCTATAGTTGAGGTAATTATTTTGAAGATTCAGTCCTAAATCTAAATTTTCTTTTCACCAGATACTGTCTGAATACAACAGCATGAAGTTCAGCCTGCGCTGATTGTAGTTTGTGCTTGCCGATGATTTGCTATACACACAAGATACGCCAAGCTGAACTCTACACCCAAATCTACACCTGGTTTAGTACCTAAACCAGCTCATTTAAAGCTTCCTTGGTCATATCTGCTTCTTAGAAGCCTTAAACATGGGAGTAACCTCAACTGACAAAAAAAAATGTAACTGGAAAGCTGGGGAAAACCACAGCTTTTCTCCATTAGTGTCTCAATATACAGCCAAAGTTTTCTCTATGAATGTCTACATACCTTTCAGCAGTCCAGAAAGATTGCAGAAAACAACTGATAATGGGGGTTTTGAAGCTTGATGCAGAGCTGTTATGTGCAATTAATAGCCAGAGCCTGTGTTGGAACTTCGGCTTGTGTTACAGATCCCATTTGTGACATAACTTTGTCTATTTTCCAGTGCTTTTCCAGTGTTTTATACGAGATCATTGCTGAAACTCTCTCCTGAGGTGTTTGCAAAGATCCTATGTAGATCTCTCATTGTTTTATAAAGGCATATAATGGTAGGTTTGTGGTTTGGGTGGATGGGTGGGTGGTTTTTTTTTTTTTTCCCTTCATTTTTATGCAAAAAGAAGCTGTGGCACAAAAGTTGAAGAACTTGAGCACAGTAAGAAATAGGAACAGATCCAGGTTTGTTCATTTCCCTCTACCTTGGCATCTTATCTGCTGACTTGCATTCTCTCTAACATAATAAACAGCACAGCTAATGACAAATTTAGCTCTGTGTATCAAGGCTTACCACGGACTGCTGTGCTCATCATAGCGGCCAGCCACTCCATTCAAATCTCTTACCCACCTGTAATTTCCTAGAGGTCAATTCTTGTGTTTGCCATACAAAGGCTGACATATTCCCTTTGTTATTTACTTTCACAGTTGCATATTCATGGTTTTGACAACTTATCCCAGTCACTTTCTGAACAGTGTTCAGGTAGCATGAAGGAGTCTTATTCATTGTCATTGTCATCATCAGGACCAGCAAAGACATCAGGTGGGGATGGGGCGGGAGATACTGTGGGATAGTGTCTTTCTCTTCTTCCTTAATGATGCAGAAACACTGATGATATTTTTTTCTCAACGTTGAAAAATTTCTATCAATGCATTTCTTTGGAGTAATAGTGAATGCTCCCTCAAGGAGTGTGAACCACGTTGTGGTTGGTCAGGAGGACAGCTTGGTGTGCAGTGTGCATGTCTGTGAAAACCTCTGCTGCCACCTCCCCTCCCCTTAGCTGCCTGGCAATCTCAGTTATAAGCAAGTCACAAACTGAACACAGAAATATTCTCCATCATTCGACTCCTCTCTCTCTGTTCAAAGCAATGCTACTCTATGTGCCTCACTCTATGCTCTCCCATGGCTGCAGAAGGATTTTTTTTCAATAAAATACACTCAAGCTAAAACTAAAAGTCAATGCATTATGTGTCTTAAAAAAATTATTAGTAACATTAATGGAAGCAAATTGCTTTCACCACTTACCATCACTTCCTACATTCTAAATCACATCTTAAGAACATACCATTGATGCTGGCCATTTTTCAGTTCAGCATAGGCATATGTCACTGGAATAAATGTCTTGACGGGCAGTTGTTATAACTTTTTTTCCTCCTTCTTTATTTAGTAACTCAGTATATAATTGTCAGTTTTCCCACACACTGTGTTGTATGTTTAGAATGCATTATGTATTAAATTACTTCGAAATAGTTGGTGCAGACTAGCTGACATCTCTCTGATAACTCCTGAGGAAGATAAACATAATATCAATGCGCTTTTAAATTATCTATAAGCAGCTCTGTTCTGTCTTCAAGGGTGAATGCTCAGCTGTATTTCACTTCCAACACATTTTTGTTTAAAGCTTGCACTTAAATGGGAATGTGGTAGTACATGAAGAAAAAAAAAAGAAACTAATGTATGTTGTTAAAATTTCCACAAATTTGAATAGTTTCAGTTTTTATACTTCAAGTAAGAGAATAGAGCATAGAGCTAATTAAAATAACGACAAAATCCTAAGGAATTTTAACGTGGAATCTAAAGTTTAAAGGCTATATTCTCAAAAGTGAATGTGATTTCCAACTTTTAATGGCATTTTGCCACTTTGCCTCTCAGCAGTACTTTTTCTCTATCAACGCCCAAAAGTCTTTTCTATGAAAGGAGAAATGGAGAAACTGTCTCTGCAATCAGATCTCTGTTTTCTAATCATGAATTGCCCCTGGGTCCACAAGTTGCATTAATAAATGTTGATAAGACTTTCTTGAATTTGAAAATGACACTGCTTACTAAACTGTCTTCCTATTAAAATGAGACTTAAAAAAGACCTAGCTGAATAGCTATGATAAAACTCGTAGTAAAGTTGGGGCAATAATTTCACATGCAAGGAAGTTCTTAACATGGCTGCCAAGCCTGTTGAATGTTGGTTGCATAAGGTTTTAGTGGAAGACGTCTCTTCGGATGGCAGCATTAACCTGGAAATTTCTTTGCCAAGTGATGTGACAAAAAGACCCTGCTAAACCTTAGGTAAATCTATAGTAAGGACTTGCCTTGAAAATTGTAATCAATATGTTGTAACTAAACATTTGTGAAACTTTGTCTTGGAGAAAGAAATAACCTGCTATGTCAGGACTTGATCTGAATCAAATTGTTTGATAACAATTTGATTGTTATCAAACATAAATAGACCTGAATACGGCAATTCCATTTCCATCATACGTAGAAAAAAATAGGCAAGTGATTTGCTAATGGGCCTTGGGCAGATGTGGAAAACTCCCAGTCCCTTTGAATAACTAGTGTAACACCTTAATGTACTTAGTCCTAACTCTAAAGATAGCTCACAGTCTATATGTGGTAGATGATCTGGAGGATGCACCACAGCAACTCCGTCTGAGGGCTACTTTCCATACAGTGCTCAGGCTGCATTTGTAGAAGGGAACCAGGATTTTCCTCCACTGTCCAGACCTTTGTCAATCATCTGTATTCGAGGCTTTTTCTTCTCCTTGCTTCCATTTCGCCATTCACTGACCCATAGAGGAAGCGCCTCAGCCTCTCTCCTCACTCTTCACTGATTGCTGCCCAAGAGCACTAGGAGGGCTCGGTGTCCTTAAACATAACCGAAACTCTAGGTGGAAATATACATTTTTGCCCCTTTTTGTACCTATTTGCTTCTACAACGTGTGCACCTTGATTTTTTGTTTGAATTTTGTAGACAAGTGCTTTTATTTGCTTTTAGTTTAACCTTGTTTACCTTGGAGTGATTTTAAAGTAATTATCTGAACTATTATAATTATTATGGCAATCTTAAACAAAAAAGAAAAAAGATGTTGGCTGGTTTTCATGTTGACAAGCTCTGTATATTCCATAGGTTGTCTGAAGTCACAGAGGTTCTGTCTCTACCCAACTACAGAAGATAATTTGAGGTTAGGTTATAGAGGGTTTGGGAAGAAGAAATGTCTCCTGCTCACCATTGTCAGCCAGGCAAGATTTCTTGCATGTAGCAAACAAGGAGAAGCGCACCTCATCTCCAAGGGCACTTTAAACTTCTTATTAATAGATTGATTTTTCTTCTGGAGGGAACATCATGTGTGCTTTGAATACAGGACAACAGTTCCTCAATAAGTATTGGCTGTGATTTAAAAGTGCATGGACAGTCCCACTCTTTTTAGTTCATCTTTTCTTCATTTAATCCATTTAAACTGGAAAAAAAAAAAAGAGATGAGAAGGTTGTGATAGGAAGGCAGAAATGAGATAAAGATAGCTTTAGGCTAGCTAATTCGGCATAGCAGATGGTATAAGTGTGGCAGGACAACATTGTATTAAGAGCATTTGTTCCTGGTCTAAGGAGGGTTTGCAGCCTGTGCTGTGCTCAATACTACTTCAGGTACTTTACATGTAGCACCTGAGCCAGCCAGCCTGGGCACATCTAGTAAAGTTGCGATGTAGTGACTCGTACAGTCTTAGCACTTGTTTAATGGGTAGTGTTTTGAAATATTCATATGGAGGTAATTCTGCTTCCTGGAAAATAAATGGAGTGTGACTCTCAGGGCCAATGATAGGCATTCACTCACCTCTCTCCCCCTCCTTTCAATATTCAGTGAGATAGTATGGCTTGGAGTACTGTGTATATGACAATTTTAATAACATATGTATGGGTTTTTAACTGATAGTTAAGTAAGAAAAAAAAGCTGTGGTAGTGCACTAAAGACTAAGTGAAAATACAGTTGGTTAGCTTAATTGTCATTAACAGAGAAACTAAATGTCTTTGGTAGCATGAATTGAAATATCACTACATTACATGAATACATTACTGTGAATCAATCTCCTGATTGGCCCATGGTGGATGAATGGGCACCGAGTTTATACTTAGAAACCATTCCCTCTTACAGTTGCATATCCCTTAATCAGACACTGTGGAAGGAGGGGAGGTCAGTGCTCTTGCCATACATATATCGAATCTCATTATTTAACTAACCACAGATGGGAAAGGATGAACATTAGAAAAAAGTATCTCCCTTTCTAAGTATCAGCTGAGAAGCCCTGATCCTAGTGTTGCAGATGGCTCTTTCCAGCTAAGTAATTAAGTATAATATGTAAGAAGTATGTATTACATATAGCAGGGGACTAAACCCTAGTAAAGTGTAGAGGAGCATTTTTACGATTTGTAGAAGGTAAACTATTTGCTTTGAAGCATTCCCTAAAGCTGACTTTATGAAATGTAGCCACTCCAGGTGGTGGTGATCTTCCTCTGGTTCTTGTTTCCTTCCTCTCGTTCTTGTAGGGTGGGCGGAAGGAGATCCCAGGCCAAATGCTTGTATGCTATAAACTGTCACCGCTCTGCTGATTCTCAGCCTCACTAGGCCAGTCTTTGTTACCTGATCAGCAGACCTAAACTGATTTTGAAATTATTACAAATATGTAACTAGAGTGGATTCTCCTGTATCATAGGTGGATTTAATTCTGAGATGGAGATAATAAAAAACCGTTCCTTGGAACTGATAATAGAAATCCTATGTTACGTCATGCCCTTGGAAGTCTTTTCATGAAGCTATAAATCATGATGCAATAAAAGTAGCATGTATGGAAATTTGCTGATTATTCAAGATCCTGATCTTGCAGATTAGTAAGCAAGTTTAAAATAGTTTTCTACTAAATGTAGATGTCTACATCTAAGTTACTCACTTTCATCTGTCTTTATAGCTGACAGAGATATAGTTGTAGACGAGTAAGATTCATGATGTATAAGATTCATGTCATCTTAGAGTAGATTTCTAAATTTAACTCAAAGAAACTGCTCCTTCAAAGTAGCCATTTCCATCCATCAGATATAAAAGAGTCCCAGAGTGTCTAGACATCTGCAGGATAATTATCTACATTAGAACTAAAGTGAAATGTCACCCATTGTCAGTGACTTCACACTGCCTAAATGTTACTGCTACTGAAACAACCTGTGATACTGCCATATTTGCACTGCAAAATCAAGAGAAGCAAAGCCAATTTATGAAATCCTGCAACTCCCCTTTTCCCTCAAACACTATGACAATGTCGTCAACGTGTAATGTTGTTGACATTGTCAACAACAATGTCAACAGAGCTCCCCTCTAGCAGGGAGCTCTGTTGAGTTTTGTTTGCTTGGATGTGACTTCTGCTCCCACACCACTCCCCTGAGAAACCTAAGTTATTTTTCAGACGCCTCATTAGGAACGTACCTTCTGTGAGGGGGTCTTCGGCTGTGGTAACACTAGTATTGGGTTTGAGGTTTTTAAATATGAAGCACTGAATGCTCAGCTTTATTGCTTATCCAGCAAAAATCACTGGCCTATGGCTGGATGTGACGCTAAGATAGAATCACAGATTTAATCTTAGTTTTGGTGCAGGTGGGAATCTACTGGCTCCCATAATCTAGATTGCAGTGTCTTCATAATCCAAAAATGCCATCAGCCTATGTCTCTGAACATCTGAGACAGTATAGTCTGTTTCTACCAGCTGACTTTGCAAGGCCTGCAGTGGTGCGCTTAGGGTTGTTTCTAGGAGGCAACAAATACTAAAATACTGTTCTGAAGATTCTAGCAGTCACTGAGCTTCATTCAGTGCCAGGGCTGGAAATGAGAGCAGCATTCAGGTTTGGAAGGTGAATGCTGAAGAGTTAATTTTATGACTGGGTCTTGCCAGACACTCATGTTTAGACATGAGGAATGGTGCCTGAAGCGACAGATTAATAATGTAGAGTGCTCTGTGGAGTAGGGTTCACTTAGGATGTAGTTACGGCTACTCTTTGGCTTCATTCACTCTTCAAATCAGTCAGAGCAACAAATGCTATATGTTTCCAGATGGCTAAACTGGCTTTTGGAGGGAGGCTGGTGTAAGGCTCCAATAGCAGTTTCAGGGGATATAGTTAGGTTTGAGGTCAATATTTGGCCTCTCCTTACGATGATGAACAGCTGGGTTGAACAGATAGGTTCTTAGCTGTAGCATGGATACTGCTGTAGCCTAGGTTATGGGCTGGTTTCATAAGACAAGACAATTTCGTGCCTTTCTTTGGCCTGCAGCCAAGGTGGGAATAATCACTAGCAGGGCCTGAAGGAAAGTAGATGTCTATACAGCAGTTTAGGGTTAGGACTGGTGGCCAGAGGCGAAAAGCTCATTCCTTCTAGTTGTGATAGTATCTTGGGACTCCTGACTGTGTCCAGACATCAGGTTAGTGAAACAGACAGCAGAGCCAGAAAAGCAACACTTAAAGGTACAATACAGAAGGCACTGTGGACTAAGACATAGGCTTGTGCCACGAGGCAAGAATATTCTGTGCTTCTCCACAGCCTGCAAAAGGGTTTCAAAGATACAATCTGCTTTAGGGTTGGGAGCAGCGGATCCTGAAATACTAGTTTTGCTATTTGGATCCCTAAAGATGCTGTGGTCTAGGAGTCAGCCAGGTGTAAATTTTGTAGATGCATAATCCAGTCTATAACTATACTAACTGGAGTTTGGAGGCTTGAGTACCAAGCCCTGATGAGCTTGGCTTATTACAAGTTCATGCAGACTCTGTCTAGGATGAAAGGCTGTGCAAGAAGTGGAGCATGGTCTTCATATTACTTCAGCCTCCTCCAGAAGACTGTACACACACACATGAATTATGCACGTGCACACACGTGTGTGTATTTTACTTACTTATTTTCTTTGTTTGGTTAAGGGGATAATAATCTGCTTTGTGCTAGGGCTGGTAGAATTATTAACAATAGGACCTGAAAGAGATATATTCATTTCTATGGCTTTCAAGGCTTCATCACTTATAACGAAGACCATTGCTAGAAGGGAAGAATAACTTACAGTTTGATTTTTTTCCAGCTTGTCCTCTCTGTGTTAAGACTAATGCCTAAATTCATGGCTGGGAATAAAGTTGAAGTTTTAGTATGTAGGACTATATATATTTAGTACATAGGACTAGCCTAAGCCAAAGTCTTGTCAATGTGTCTTCTAGAACAAGAGACATCTCCCACTAGCAAAGGTGTTCATAAGGAGTTTGCTTCCTTTTGGCACCAGTCCTCATCCGAATCTGTTAGACCGAGTCCTTCAGTCTCCGCTCTCTATAACCCAACCCTAACCGTAACCATAACCACAATCCTAGCCACAGGCTTAATAATAATAAAAGCTTATCCAAACAAGAAGAAAGAACATGCTTTCCTATTGGTAGCAGTCCAGTCCAAAGGCATTTCAGCGTCTGCAGATCAAACTAACCCTTCAGTTGAATCTTGACTTAATTATTTAGCCCAGAGCTGCTTCTTCCCTTTAGTTCACCCTCAAACTTAGATTAATAAAGAAACCATTCTCTCACATGGTCCTACACCTCGTCCTCTGTCATTGAACCAAGCACCACTAAATTAGATCTTCAGCCTCTTTTCCATAACTCTCATCCCCTCTCCAGTCTTAATCTCAGGTGTAAAAATTGTCCAAGAGATGTAAAAATCAGTCTAGCTACTGGAATGGACTTGCCATGATTAGACTTAAACCATTTTCTTTTTTCAGCGTAAATCTCTATCCCACCCCTCTGCATATGACAGATCCACAACAAAGCTGTTCCTGCTCTCAGTAATTGTAACCCTAATCACTACCTAAACTTTCTTCACTAGCATTCCAGAAGCTACGTCTAAGCAGGACCTAGCAAATATCCTAGGAATTTGATCTTTCCAGTCCAGAGCCTCACATCTATGCCCATCCTGCAGCTAGGGAGATCACCTGCGGCTGGGGAGATCACTATCACAGCAAGAACAATTTAATTTCAGCATTGACCCTTATTCCAGTTCAGAGGGCCTTGCATTTTACTTTGACCTTCAGTTGCCTGCTCTTTGCAATCCTATCTCCAGCACCAGTTCTAGCCATAGAACTAAATATAGCCCAGAAATACCTACCTGCAAAAGAAAAAAACATATAAGCTTTTCCTCCCTTCTGCTAACCACATTTGCTTTCCATATCAGTGGACCATGCAAAAATGAGCTTTGCCTCCACTGCTGCAAATGTTCATGCCTTATCTCTGTTCTGGCTCATTTTTTTTCCTGCCCTACAAGTGACACCAAGGTTGCTGCTCCACCTTTGAGTTTCGTCTTTGAACAAAGACACCATGTGGGAGAGTGGTGGACTTAATCCTGTAAATAGGGCACCTGATCCAGGAAAACACCCCTGATGAATGGCTTCCAGACCTTCTGGACACCCTTTTGTTTCAGGAAGAAGACATGAACAGTGAGTTCCCAGGAGTCTTGGTAGCCATGTCTGCTTTGCTGCTGGCCAGCTGGAGAATCTGGGCCCAGGAGAGGAGTTTCGACTAGTGGAATCATATTGTCCTATAGACATGGTATGATCGGGTGCAAAACTTCTGCGAAAGCCACAGACAAGGCTTCTTGCTGGTATTACAGTTGCATCTTTACTGGATAAAACCTTGAGACCTGTGTAAATGCTTCAGAGTTTCTATTTCCTCATGAAACCTCATGGCCACTGACTCTTACAGTGAGTGTCTTTTGAGCAGGGGCAGGCAAATCCACTCTCAACAAAGTTGTGGTAAAAGTCTCTGAATCTATTCCCCAAACTCTCTACTTCTGGGTAGTGAGAGTGGGAAATGAATATGAACTCATCAAAGCATTTGCTTTCCTTGAGTTGTTGGGAAGTACTGGTGCTTTTCACAGCCTCCAATCCCATCCAATGCCCTGCCTGGCGTAGCGAGAGTAATACCAGTTTCCATGTGTGTTGCAGCCTCCGTGGCTCACCAGCTGGGCCAAGCAGCTAAGGGAAGAGTTGCCAGCTATCTGGGGAGGTGGCAAGCAAATCTCTGCAGTGGAGGAGTAGCTGTGTGGTCTACCATCACACGCTGAAGTGCAAATACAGTGTCACATGGCCACCAGTCAGCTAAGGTGTAACTTCTTTATCAACAGCTATGAGATGTATTAGATTAACTTTGTGTCTATTACAAATAAGCAAAACTGTAGCTAAATGAGAGTTGATCAGATTTTACATATCACCATAAAGCATCCCAGGTTCTTGTGTGGTTTCTCAGGTCATGGCAATGCTCCTTGATGTTTTTGGTCCTGATCTTCTCTCTTTAGTTTTCCTCTCCACTCAGCTCTCCCCATCAATTACTCTTTATATACTCCTGTGTACTACACAAAACTGTTTTTTTTTTACATCCAGTCACAGGTTTTATCACATCTGCTATGGATATTTGACTTTTATTTGGCATTTCTTTTTACTTGGTACAGTCTCCAAACTGCCTCCATCCAGTTTAAATTCTTACTGAGCTAGGTTAAACACAAGCAAGACTTTTTCTGTTACAAGGTCAGCTTTTTCTCAGGTCCTTGCACAGCATCTTATCTGGCCAGGTTGTTTTGGGACCCATAATACTATCTGAATAACAATGCCTCCCCTTGCAGCTTGCAATGTACTGCAAAATTCTCTTTAGGAACCTCTAGGTACAGACTGCTCTGCAGACCTTGGTGCATTGGCCAGACAGGGTAACAGGCCCACTTGTCCCCATGAGGGGTGGGAGGACACTTGGTGTACACCAGCAGAGGATATTCCAGATTTGTTTTGTCTGAAAGGAGTCTATTTACATGCACCAAAGCTGTGTGCAGTAGAGGATTAACCTTCAAAGCATGTTACCGTTCTGATTTAAAGAGTAGACTTACACTGTAATATCCTTAGACCTACTCCAGTAATGTCCACCTGGACCAACACAAATATAATCCATTTTCCATCCTGAAAATGCTGCTTCTTTAGGCCAGCAGGCAATACGCCTAGGTCCTCCACCTTCTATGCTCTACATTTGAACCTTCCCTAAGTGATTAGCACGAGGGGAGCAGCAGACCTCTCACCCCTCTTGTGAACGATAACAGTTTTCTCCAGCTCCTCATCCTAGCTGTCCATGTCCCTGCTGTCCAGCCCCTGTTATCTCATGCTACCCTGTTAGGCAAATAAGCCCTACTCACACCTGAGCTAAGCTGTAGCCCTTACGCACCGGTCTTGCTTAGTTCTTGAGTTCTTCAGGATCTGGCTGTAAACTTTGGACCCTACTGTTGGTAACACTAATCCTTGCTCAGCTTAAAAGCTGAAGGTAAACCTCCCACCCTGTAGGCTATTCATATCACTTTCTCCTTACCATAAACCAAATTCTTCACTCTCCGCTTTCCTAAATACTTACTCTAAACTTAGCCTTAATCACAGTGCAAGCAGTAATCATGTCACCCCAGCCTGATCTGGTGCTGGGTTTATGCCAAATGACAGAGAATATTTTTGGAGCCTGGTGCCCAATTTTTTTTTAAAGTACAATGTAGCTCACTGTATTCACTGCCATTCCTTTTCACAGAATCACAGAATCACAGAATGGTTGAGGTTGGAAGGGACCTCCAGAGATCATCTAGTCCAACCCCCCTGCCCAAGCAGGGTCACCTAGAGCATGCCTCCTCCTCATGCATCTCCTCCTCAGGGCCTCCCTGTGCTGCCCTCCATTATTTGCCTCCCACGACCCAGATCCCGGGAGCTGCCTTCCCACCGGCCCAGCGGACACCTGCGATCCCCGCCCTACCGGCCATGTCCTCTCAGCGGCCACAAGCCACCCCACCCGGGCTCGCTGACACGCAGGAGGCCGCCTCTGCAGGGGCAAGGGTTGGGCGGCAGGGTCTGCTCTCCAGCAGGTGGGTGCCGCCATTACGGGCTCCCGCCAACAGCAAGCCTCGCCACCCTCACGCCGGGGAGCCTCCAATTCTTTTGTTGATGCTAATGAACATATAAAAATCACATGTGATCTGAGCTAGCAGTCAAGTTATGGCTGTGACAGGAACTAAGGTTTGGGGTGCATTATACTTCAAAGCCAACAGAACCAGAATTTAGGGGTGCAATTAGTTGTCAAAAGTAGGGCTGCCACTACCTGGTGTACAGATCCCATCCTGGAAGACAGACAGCCTGGTTTGGTGTCCTGGAAGACAGACCTTCCTTCCTCCCTCCCTCCCTTCCCAACTCCCCATTTCCTCCTGGTGAGGCCCCAGCAGATTGGAGACGCTACTCCACCCTTTTCCAGGCTTTGCTGAAGGAATGGGATGTCCGTGGATTGAACAACTCACTGAGGTGTGCCGAGGTGTGATCAGAGCTGTGGGCCAGATGAGTGGAGGGGGTTGTATCCTGTTCCTTGTCACAGCCACAGTGTGATCACCACTGCAACCTGCTACAAATCCCACTGCAGTATTTTTATTGCAGAATCTTGTCTAAGAGCAGATGAGGTGAACACTCCATCAAGAGACGTGGTAGCCAAAATTTTAACTTGCAGAGAAATAATCTTTATGCCATGGTAGTGTCACAAGTGAAATGCAGGCCTGAACAGTTTTCTTTCCACAAGGGCTGCAGAGAGTTAAGGTACAAGGGCCTCCTTCATCACCTCTGTTAATTCAGCTGAGCACCTGAATCATGCATACCATGGGGCAGAACTGAGCCAGCATAATGGGTGCTATTTAGCATTGCTGTAGCATATTGTTTAACCCCCAAACCAAAAGAACCTGGAATTTTCTTGATGTTGCAAGAGGCTTATTTTGCTGAGCCAAAAGGCAGATAAGTAGGAGTCCCGTGACAAAGATAAATTGGCATCTTCAGTAACGGAAGTCCTTAAAAATGGTCTCTGCCTCTGCTGGGATTTGTGTACAAAAATTTATACAAACATATTAACATGATACCTTTAAAAACTGAATGCAAGCCTGTTGAAACGTGTTGTGTTGGCAAGCCTAGAGAATGAATTCACCAGTTATGTATGGCTAGCAGTAATTTATTTACCACAGCTTACAATGCAGGCCTGTGTGAAGGCTGAATTCGTCGTGGTGGGCTTAAAGGGAGCCTGCATGCATCTCGGGAGCAGTTTGATTTTTCTGAGAGATGACGAAACCAGGATTTAAAAGGCAACTTCCGTTCACATTTTTTTTCATATTTGCACTTCAGAATCCCTCTGCTGTTGATGGAGAGGGGGCAGAAGGCTGTGCTGTGAGGCTGGGTTTCAGCCGTGTGCAGGGTGTGTGGCTGTGTCTCAGCCCGAGACATTACATACAGTGTCTAATCCCGTAACCCATAAAAATCTCACGTGAATAGTGCCATTGATGAAGCTTGCAGGTAAGAGGCTGCTTGTTTGAATGACTGCTTGAAGGGCCAAGACCTCTAATTTCAGTCTATAGGAAACTTTCCTAGCTGTGTTTTGTGTAAAAACACCTAAAAATCAGATCCTAATAACATTCCTGGCAGACTTGCACTGTGGTGTAGGAGGTCTTGCTGATATATAGCTTATCATGAAAAACGATGAAGTGATTAAGGCTCCTGGCCAGGCTCCTGTCAGAGCCAATTGGTTGCACCCAGAGCAGAAGCCACTCCTAAATGTTGGTGGGGCTGGACCCTGGGACTGGAAATAGGAGATGGAGACTGTCCCTGAAAACACTGTGAAAAGCAGTGAAGCGCACCTTCTACTCCTAGTCTTGTGCCCAAAGGAAAAGAAGGTGGGAGGGGGGCAAAGGGGAAAGACTGTCATTAAGAAGGTTGTCTGCTAATGATGTGAGTCATTCCTCCAGTGTCTGCAAAGAAGCACTTAATTCATCTGCCAAGAATAAATTGACACTGTAACTGCTTTGCCAGTCTAATTACCTTGCGAGCTGAAAGGAAATGAGGGTTTGTGTTCCTTAATAACCTTTTCTTCAATGAACTGCTTCAAATATTTGCATCAAAAATAGCAGGGCTGTGGAGGTGTGTGTGGAGAGAGGTCTATGTTTTGCTGAGAGTAGCAGGGTTTGTTCATTCTTACAGAGAGTGGAGGGAGGAATGTTTTATTCTCTAAGCTATACAAGTACACTAGATATATGTGGCAGACAAGTGTCTCAGGATAAGATACTAGGAGAGAATCATTTTCCTGGTCAAGACTGCTTTGTTCCATACAAGGAAGTTTTTATTTTCCTAAATATTTTTAATGAATATGAACTACTGATCATTCAAGCCCAAAGATATAGATGATGTTATTTATTTATTTTTACCATTCAGTAACTTCTTCTGCGTAAGGCATAAGTACAGAGGTAATTCACTTCACGTAATCATTTGGACTCGTATTCCAATACAGAGCTAAATTTTTTGTCATTGAACACTTTTTCTAGTGCACCTAAGGAAGGGAATATGAAAAACAATATATTCCTGGGAAGGTGAATTTGAAGGATCCAGATATCCAAGACTCAAATTCCATGTCTATTTGCTCTTCTCAGGAAGTTTCAAATGATGCCACAAGTGTGGTTGTGGACACTAACTATGGAATAAGTCCCTGGCTATAGAATATGCAACTTGTTGTGAAGAAAGTCAAGAAGCGGTTGTTTATCGTACAATAACCTTATTCCTATAGGCTTCTCTGGGCAGAAATCAAGCTGTTCAGTACAGTTATAATGACCTATGCATGCTCTGCAGGCAAGTATTGTGGGATTTCTTTTTCTAGGCTGAAAATGTCACAGAACTAAAATGTTACAATGTACATAAAGGAGAGATGAGCTTTTTTGGAGACAATAGTTGAAGACTAAAGAATCAAGAAATGCCTACTGGGAATATCTGTACCTGCAACTCCCCACTCAAAACTAGTATTTACTGTGAACAGGCTTTCAGAGACTGCCTGATGTGACAGTTGGTTGGATTAAGTACCAATTATTCACTACTGAGTCACTGAAATGTCTGACAGTACATCAGTTTCTTAGCAGTTGTACAGCTGGTTAGGAAAAAAAAATCAATATAACACCTACTCAACAGAATTTATTGACTTTTGTCAAAATTAAAATGTTATGTGGAGATGTTTCTGATTCAGTGGAAACTGCAAACAGATATTCTCTCCCAGGACCACTGTGCTTGATGAAAAGGGCTGTTGCAGCTCCTCTGCCGTGTGCTGCCTCCTGGCTGAGCTCCTGGCAAGTGCTCCCTGAAACCCTTCCTACAAAATCTGACCTGGCAAATAAAAAGTGTGGATGGGGATAATGAGCTTGACTGCTTAAATTTGGTTTAAGTGAATGAGAGAGCACTTGGGTAGGAAAATCCTGGGAAAGAGTGACCTCTTCCACATGTATAGTTAGGTTTGGACAGGACTACCAGAAGCATGTGTGCCTGTGGTGCTTGGGTCCCCATGAACCAGGTTTCCTCTCTTCCCTCTTTTGACTCCAGCCAGCTTCTTTTCCTGGTTCCTCTGGCAGGTACCCAGGGCTTGAAGGTTTCCAAGCTCCACAGCTCTGGGGCACCCAACCAGGCAGAGGCTCTTTTGTGGTATTTGGTGGAGATATTAAATACTTTATTACTAACAGAGAGTTTTTAATTCTGCTGGGGATAAAACTTTTGCAAGGCTGAAGTTTTCTGCACAGAGGAGTTTCGTATTTAAAGATGTCTCTGTTTCAAAACCTAAATGACACTTTTGGACTGAAAGTATAGGAGAAGACAGGCTCAAAAAATGCTGAAGACTGAGGTGTGAAAGTGGCTCCTGTGCAAAATGGGCAATTCCATTAGTTGACATAGGGCTGCAGGAAACTGAAAGGATGGAGAAATGAGTTTGGAAACTCTCTTCAGGGAGAAATCATTTCAGTGGGCTTTTGAAAATCTTACAGGCATTTAGAGTAGCCTCTATCACCATTCTTCTTCCCTTGTTATGTCTTCAGAGTAGAAATAGTAGGATAGAAGAAGGTTCAGTATGCAGCAGTCTTCACAAACCCTAGATGAAGAATGCACTTTGGGGTGAAGAATTGGGTGGAAGCAGCATAAACTATTTTGCATCAAAATGGCTGGAAGTATAGTGGTAGTACTTCTCTGAACTGCTCTCTTACTGAAAAGCATACTTGAAATATGAAACATTCCTTTATTACAACAGTAAGGCAACGAATCTCCCATGCTGGAGCTGTATAAGGTGGGGAGTTTGCTCAGGAAAACTGCTCAGTGTCTTGTCTGCCTGTGAAGTGCATGGTTTCTATATGAAGACAGCAGTATATCATATATAAGGTATTTTGTAGATCTTAACCTTCTATCAGAAAAGCAATACGGCCAACAAAAGATGATTTCATCCTGAAGTCTTTCATTGGTAACACTAATTAAGAAGGTTAGATATGCAAATTTTGTAATTCAGGTATAACCGATTTGAAATTCTGAGTTTCGGGTTAAAATTACTTGAATCCTGTAAACGTATGCAGAAAGAACTATGCAACTGAGCATTTATTTAAGACTATGCTTTTAATATGTGTTTAAAAGCATTAAATGTTGTCACCTAAGAAAACATGTTAGTCTCATAATCATATATTTTGAGTAAAATAGTGGTCTTATTTAATATGTTTTACTTTCATTAATTCTCTTTCCAGTTCTTGATTTATGTTCCTATTCAATAGGTTTTACATACTTTCTAAAAAAATGCTTGCTGGTTTCAAGACAGCTGACCAAAAGAGAGTAAAGAATCACAGGAAATGTAAGGTTTTTTTATGGAGAATTTTTTTTTTGCTGAATTTTCTATAAGAGAGCCAAAATTGCCCAAGCAAGGAGGGGATGAAAACTTTTCTTTGTAGTTAGAATTTCAATGACAATGTTCTTGTGGATTGGTTTTGTTTCCTGGCAAATCCTACATTGGTCAGATATGAACCAAATTATCTCCTGTTGGCAATGAATATGCTAGAGATTTTTAGTCATCCTTTCATTTTGAGGTGGGGAGAAGAAGGTAAAGTGTGAGAGAATTAAATTATAGTTGAGTATGATTGATTATATCTGTATTTTTTTCTTTATTTATAAAGTGTTTTCCTCTTAGAATAGTTTGTCTTATGCGCTGAGATGTCAGGAAGATGTTTGTATAGTAGTTGTAAATCTTCTTTTAAGCCTAGAGAAGGAGATGAATAAGTAATACCAAATCTGTCTTAACTTTTTATACATCCTCCCAGTTACTAAGGACTTCCATAAAAGGTTAGATATTTTTATACCTCAAAGATACACTTGTGTGTTATACTTTTAACCTCATTATCTGTCTCTAGTACAGGAGTAGGTGCTCAATAGTGCAACTCAAGAGCAAGCAATTTGGAGACTGCTCTGCAAGTGTGAGACCATTCTACTCGTCTGTGGAGCTTGTGTATATTCAGGGCCTCGTTTCTCAGAAGACAGTAACTATCACTGACTCCAGAGCAAAAGGGGAGAACCACTGAATTGGCTGCTTAGTAGCACTGAAATCCAGGGTTTGTTGGTCAAATGTTTTACCTTTGCAGAACAGGCAGAAATGAAGGTATGTATGTATTTGTTTGTATTTATTTATTTTTGCATGACTAGAATCTGAAGAGCTCTGGATAGATATGCTGGGTTTATAAAGTGGTACATTTATGAGGGCAATTGTTAAATTCTGGGTGCTGGAACAAATTGTTTCTCCAGCTGCAGATTCACAGAAGTTAAAATGAATATATAGGCTTGAAAGAGGGCAGAGACTGATATGTAGGTCTCTCATTAGGCATGATGTAGAAGCAAAAAGCCCAGGGTAAGTTTCTTTGACTCCTTTGCAATGACCCCTAAAAGGCTGTCACTGTTGCCCGTAGGCAGAGCTCTGTCACCAAGAGACGTTTGCCACTAAACCAGGGCCAGGCAGCTCCAGAGAACCTTATCTGGACATTGTGATTGAAGACCACTCCTTGTCCCTCTTGGCAGAGGAGGTTGTCTTCCAGGTCACAGCAAGGGATGTCCACGGGTCCTCTGCAGCAACTCCCTTCCATCAGGAGACACTGTGCAGGGACACCTTTGTATCCACTCTAACACAAGGGCAAAGATGTGCATCAACTGATCAGTGATCCTGGGGGAATGGGGAGAGTAAAACAAGAATTGAACGAACCAGGAAGATAACGTTGGTGAAGTTGGTCAAAATACGGTAATTCATTACTACTCTCTACAATATTGGTGGTATTGCACCTGGCACACCGGTTATAACAAGTGTGTTGTCCAGAACACCTCATTACCTCATGGAGAGAAATTTTCTTATAATAAGAGAGTCCTTCAGCCTGGAAGGTGGTCATAGGAAAGTCTAGTGCTGAAACTAGAAGAATTATACAAGAAATAAAGTGCATAGAGCCATTGAAAATGCTTACATAAGCATGAGTGGTTATTCAGTTACAAAAAGTCTTTAATTTAGTAAAATACTTGCTGTTTAGGAAGGGCTGGAATTCATATAAAGGTTGCTCTGGGACTTAAACTCTATTAAAAAGACTTGTGAATAATTACTTGCAGTAAATGTTATGGACCTCAACTCATAAGGCCTGATGTACATTGGCTAAATGTTCCTAATAAAAGGTCTTACAAATCCAGACACTTCTACTGTCAAATGTCCGTAAAATCCTGAGAAATGAAGTTTTAGATTAAGACTTTGTTGGATTAAGATAATCTAATACAGGCTTTAGAATCTGCATGATTCTTATAGTAAAAGGATGAAAATTAATGCTGTGTTTTGGAAGACAGAAATAATCTGGAGTCTTGCTTTTCCATGACCTCTAAAAATGGATTGATTTGTTTTCTTTTGGCTTTTCTTTTTTTCTTGTAGCATTGTCCCCTCTTTGCTCACGGACCCAACATTGCTGTGCAAAGATGGGTGTGGGGTATTTGTTTTAATGCCTGTATCTTCAGTGCAGTGTATAGACAGCAGTTGTTGCAATGCATGGAGACAGCAGAGCAGGACAACCTGGCTGGAAGGTCTCAGATAGGGACAGAGGACTGCCACTGCCAGCCAGGCTTTATGAGTATGTGGTACTTTCTCTGTCACACAGAGACATGGCATGAAAGACAAACCTCGTAGAAAAAGAGAATGTTGTGCTAACCGCCAATGTGATTTTCCTGCATGCGGAACAGTGCAGTAAACAGAGGTCCTCAGCACGGTGAGCACTGGGGAGGTCCCTCACATGCAAAAGCAGGTGACAGATAGACAGACAAGTTATATTTACACTTCATAGGCAACTGGGTTGACCAACCCTCTTACCTGCAGCTGACCAAGAGTCAGAGCTGAGTGGAGGTAGGGCTTGCAGAATCTGCTAGGTCTCATCTGGGCTCAGTAGAAGAAGATGCTTCACTATCTACTGAGAGTGTGTGATCAGCCACTGCTTATTTTCAGGGGCATCCCTTGCTCCATTTGTTTGTGACATAAGTGAGAGTGGGCCAAATCAGACTGTGAAACTCTGGGTAAAGCATGCTATAGTTACGGGTTAGGGATCTATCTTCAATGTGAACTGTCTTCTCTGAAGACGCTTGTCATCAGCGTGAGGAGCCGGTTTTTGAACAAGAACAAGAAAATCTGTCTTCTACAGGAAAAGCTACTAAACTATGATTGAGGATGTCAGACTTTACCCATGAAATTATTATATTATACTATGCATCAGGTGTCGTACCTGTGCCCCAGGTAAAGAAATCTTCTGGGAGGAGGAAAACTTCCGAAAAGTTGCAATAATGACTATGTAAATGGCGAACATAATATGCTTTACTGCAAAAGTCAATCCAGTATTTCATGAAGGGTGTTGCACTAGAGTGTGATAGCATGCCAATTCTCTCTGGCATGGCATGGAAACTTCTGTGCAGAAGTCATAATAAGGCTCTCTGGAAATGTTCATTTCGCAGCCTATAAATAGCAGAGGCCTCCAGCCCATAAAGAGTTACTATGTTGCTGGCACTTTCTCAGCTCTGAGGGAAGTTATAAAATGAGGGTTTAACAACTTAGTCATGGAACTGGAAAGAGAAAAACATTACTCCTGGAGCTCAGGAGAAGAACGGAGCAAGAGTTCAGAAAAGACATGAGGGAGCGGACTCCTTCAGAAGACCTGGAGTGGAGGCTCCTTGGATGTTGTCCGAAGGCTTGTGTTTGAAGACTGAAGATCCTGGATGGGCAAAGGTGAAGGAAAAGATAGAGAAGGGTTTTACTTCTCTGGAGAAGTTCTCCTTCTGTCAGACGGTGCCAGAAGGCCAGGCACCCCTCCTTGTTGTGACACAGAGTTCCTTGAGGAGACCTTATTGCTCTCTACAACTACCTCAAGGGAGGTTGTAGCCAGGTGGGGGTCGGTCTCTGCTCCCAAGCAACAAGCAATAGGACAAGAGGAAATGGCCTCAAGTTGTGCCAGGGGAGGTTTAGGTTGGATATTAGGAAACATTTCTTCACTGCAAGGGTTGTGAAACAGTGGAACAGGCTGCCCAGGGAAGTGGTGGAGTCACCATCCCTGAAGGTATTTAAAAGATGTGTAGATGTGGTGCTTAAGGACATTGTTTAGTGGTAGACTTGGCAGTGCTAGGTTAACGGTTGGCCTTGATGATCTTGGAGGTCTTTTCCAACCAAAATGATTCTATGATTCTATGAAAACAATCTGAAACGTCATTTATCCCACACCAAAGTATGTTTCAAATTGACTTTGGTATCCAAAATAGCTATAGCCTATGTAAAAGACTAGAACCTGTGATTATGCTTAAATGCTTGAGCTTCCAGGGTCTAGAGGTGACTTTAATCCTATTTCTCATGACTTACATATTGACCAAGTGGAGTACATCTGTGGAGTGCAGGCTGATAGTGAAATGAGACCATCTTGAAAAATCAGTAATATGTCATTGGTTTGACTAGTCTCTGTGGATCATGTCCACGACTACCATGGTAGCATTTCGCCCAACACGTCCATTCATGTCTGTGCAGAAGAGCTGCTCTGCATTGCATGAGAGATGCTCTCCACTCTTCCTGAGCAGAGAAATTACTTTGCAGTTCATGCGCATGGACATAAGGCTTATAAGGGCACGCAGAAAACATTCCTTTATGGCTGTTGGGGTCTCGTCAGATGTAAAAGGGCAGAAAAATGGAATAGATCAGAAAAAAATAGTTTTAATAGCTTCTACAAACAAAACTTAATAGGTTTTTAGAGAGAACAACAAAAATAAGTGCTGTAAAACCAACAAACAACAATAGTTCTCTGGAGCTATTAGTATAAATCTCTTGATTATGACAGCTAATTCAATAACATTTTCTACACATTTCTGAAGCAGACCAGCTTTTCTGACTGAGAGCTTCATTTACCGTGAATAACATGATCTTTCAATTTAGAAAACAATTAAAGATTGTGACTACTGATGCCTCAAAACCCTGGAAATATCTTAACGTTTGCAATGTTTATTGTTGGGTAGGTAGAAAAGAATAATCTGCTCTTTAATTGAGTGTTTTCAAGACCTCAGTGAAACAGCGTTATGAATATCCAAAAATTTAAAAAATGCACTGCAAACAGATTATTTGGACTTTACTGATGTACCATTGTTTGCAATTGCTACAGCTAATGTCTTATTTTGAAAACACCCTTTTCTCTACAAATTAGTGGACAATAAGAAGCAATACTTGCTTCCAACTACTCTTCTAGACCATAGGCAGCATAAATCAGGGGACAAACTTACTCCTGACGTTGATATAGCAAAACCTTTTTGATCGTTTTTGTGGAGGTCCTTAGAAAAAAATTGGGAATCATTCTGTCAGCATGGAAACATTGAGGCACACCCTAGTAAGATGTTTATCTCTCTAACCTGCAGTGGACAGGATCTTAAAATATTTTACAGCTCCTATAAGTTATTTCTGCACATTAAATAAGGCTAAAATAATTAAAGTTTGTTTATTAAGGATGATGAAGAGCCTTTTTCAGTGATTGCATAATGCTTCTCTTTAACAGCACACCAAATGTTTTACGATAGCCTTAAAATTAAAATAATTGCATCTTGACTGTGATGTGTTAGAATAACTTCTATAAATACATTAGCTCATTAAAGAACTGATGACAAATATTTTGGGTATAAGTGTATCCATACAAAAACACGATTGCCTAGTAAGATACAAACACATTTCATGTGATAGTCTGTGCTACCTCTGAAATATCTGACTTCCTTCTGATTTCAGAAGACAATTGTCTTAGTTTAATTCAACTGTTTTCTCTGGAAAAAGTGTAGAGTTCAGGCAATTCTACTGGTCGCTAACACATACAGACTTGACAGAAGGCTGTGTGTCTGTGTGATGAGTATTATGTGCTGAGAGACTGGGGAGTTCATGTTTACATGCTGTGGGAGTACTGATTTAGGTAATACTATAAATTTTTATCTGTAAAGCCTCGTTTTCTTGGTTACTAAATAAAGTCTATAAGTACAACATTCATATCTACTCCTGACCTGGTAGCTCAAAGAGTATTTCCCGTGGGTAAACTAATTTGGACATACCGTGGATAATAATAAAATAAATGATAAATAATGATCGTACTGAGGCTAACTTTGAGCTAATTTCTATTGCATGTATATGGAACAGATTTTAAAAAAAATCTAAAATGGATAACTGTTACTTTAAGTAATACATATGTCTATTTGAGGGCATAAAATACACACTTGCCAGAAAACTACCTGATCTGTTGAGACACATTTTCCTAAAATCCCTCTTAAATAGAGCTTCGTCAATGAAAAAGACTGTTGCAAAGGTGAATGAATGGTTTATTCTATCTGGGAGCGATATGACGAGAAATACATCTCACATTACAGCAAGGTTAGGCAATGGGAAAAGCTTTCCAATGGTAAAACTAGTGAAGTAGTGGAGCAGATTACCCGGAAGTCTGTCAGAGTTTCTACACTTCCAACTGTGTAGAGCGGATTGGAAAAGTAGCAGGAATTAAATACATAACCGGGGTTTAACTCTGGAGGAGAACTGGTAAATTATTTCCTGGAATCCTTTTAGCTTTATTTTCTTTTTTGTTCTTTTTTTTTCCCTCACCCCTCAAATAGTTGGTCTTTATTCCTTTTCAAAAAAGTTGTCATCCTACACCTCTCGCTTTCATAGAAATCCCTGAAAAACCTGTGCCGCTTTGGTTATAGGCTTGAGGTTTCTGTATCACTAGCAATGAGTCAACTATTTAACCACGAGCCGAAGCACCTCACAGAGCTGGTGCTTGTTTTTGCCATTGTTTGTGGACGTGCTTTCCTCTTGTTCGCAGACTGAGTGTGGAAATCCCCAAATGGGGGCTTTCCTCCACAGCCTAACTGCATAGTCAAAGCAGCTCTGAAAGAGGCCTTTACCTTCTGGCGGTGAACTGGGCAGCTACCGGCAGCTTATTCCCAGGCAACGAAGATTCATAAAAACAGCCTTTATTGGCCACCTGGACTAGAAATGGGTCAGAATAACCAGGATGAATTTAGCTGCCTCTTAAATACCAACAGAAATGCGTATGCCACAGAGCTACGTGGAGTCTCATGTGCTCTTCTTAAAGCAACTTGTCTTCGTGTGATTGCCATTTCAAGCAGAGAAGGGCTCATTTCAAGCAGAGAAGGGCTCATGGCTGACAATGAATATCTTGTGTTGAGAAGTGTCTTTGGCAAGATGTCGTTGTTAGTGTCATGGCAACCTGTCTCAGGATCAGATTTCAATCCATTTGTTTCTCTCTTTCAAAGCCCACAGAAGAAGTTGGGGTAACTGAGGCAAGCTCATTATTTTTAAAATATGTTCTAAAGAATTTTTGTTATTCATCAGTAAGAAGTTCTGTGCTTTGCCTATGCTTCACCAGGTGGCATCTAGCTTTAGTGACAGTGTTCTGTTAACTTCTAGTTAGTTTGTGATTTGCTGGGCACTTCGAATTTTGAAATTACACTGAGTGACCTATAACTTTCTCAGGTCATACCTGGTAGCCTTCTTTAGCGATTAAGTAATTCGCTAGCTTTCTGTGTGCTTTCTGAAGGCTTTGAGACTGCCTTGTGCTTATCGAAACAGTGATATCTTGATGTTGCTCAGACTTTTTGTTTTAGCGCTTGGTGCAATCTTGTTGCTATTTATGTGGCATTTAACCAGTGATAAATGCAAGCTTGTCTTTGCTCTGTTACACAGTAAGTTAATTCCACATTACACTAGTGAGCTTGCAAAGACAGGATAAGGACAATCTCTTTGAAAACACCAGAATAAGTGAGAATGAATGAAAGTTTACCGGTTGATTCGTAAGTGGGGAATTTCAAGTTATTTTGTAATGGCTTGCTTAATTTCTAACTGAATGTAGGCAGTAACTTTCTAATGACAGTAAATACGTGTATTAATATAAAAGTTAACAAATATAGTACAGATGTTTAGGGATTTGTTGGTCAACCAGTATAATATTTTTCACTTTAGGCTCGAAATAAATAACAAAATAAACATTTTATACAATGGCACAGCTGTAGGACTCTTGACGATGGCAGCAGAGTGCTTAAAGAGATCAAGGGAGAAGATGCTTTGCATTCAGACTGGTTGCAGGCTGTGGTGTGGGTAATGCAAGGACTGGCAACTACTGCCAATGCAGTCTTAATGGGAGACTGTACTGGAGCAGAAATTCAATTCAGTTTGGATTTATACTGTATTTTCTCTCCCTCCTGAACATCCATACTGGAATCTGGCACTGTGTCTGAGAGGACAGACTCTTGAAGGACTCACGGTACGTGTTAGGGATCAATCAGATAAAAGATAGGATGCAGAAACAATTCACTGAAAATTAGTTATTTGAATGACAGCCACATCAAGCCTTTCCCCTTCTTATAGGCAACAATAAATCTATAAAAATTAAACATCCTTCCCTTCTCAAGTTTTGCCAAGAACTTTGCCAAGAAATTACACAAAACTTCCCGATCAGCATTTTTCTCAATGCTTTTCGCAAGTCTTGGTGTTATAAGTCATCTTTATGTAGATCTGGAATAGTGCCAGAAATGGGACTAAAGAATTGTACCTTAGTCATTTCAGGAGCCAATGCCTGACTCTTGCCCAGTGCAAAAGAAGGACTCCAAAAAAAACTATTTGCAATGCTGGATAATTTCTTGTGACTGCAGATCTAAGACTGGCGGGTACGGTGGCTGCTTCCTTTTTAGTCCCTCCAGGAGTGCAAACCACCCCAAAGGTGCAGGGAGGAGGTGGGGCTGGGGTTGTACTGTCTCCCTCAGCATTAATCCAGAGTGTTGGCTGGCCTTCATCAGATGGAACACGCAGATGGCAAGGCCTGCCTTCTCCTGCTCCTCTCCTCTACCACCTCCTGCAGGTGTACCTGGATCCTTTGGTATGCTTAAATTCAAAGGGAGCTTCTGAAAAGTTTTCCTAGGGCTTTCCACAGACTTCATCAGTGATTCTTGCAGATCATCATAGCTAAGATTGATAACTGGGTATTCCCTGGTTTCGTCTTTTTTGATCAACACAATTGCATCAGAAACTTCCGGTGCAGGAGGTAGGAAGCTGGGTGCAGTACCGCGCCATGCTCACGACACTAAATGAGCTGTGTGACCAGAATACAGCAGTGTGGTGTGTTTGGAGTGTGCGCACCCTTAGAAACAAAGACTAGCAGTGTTAAAAAGCATCTAATTGTTGAGAAGTACAAGCCAAATAGCTCTGCAGCTTTTCGGAGGTTATATTTTCAAGCCCTTATATTTTATGACTGATGCTTAGGCACGGTAGAAGTGGCCAGGATGTGAAAAGAACAAACAGTTCAATGTCAAAAGCAAATCATGTGGCTGCAAGTCAGCCTGCTTGCTTGCTGCACTGTAAGTGCAGCCAGCTTATAGCAGGAAATTCCCACTTGGGACATTAAACTGGAAGCTGTTTTGTGCTGAAAACTCTGGGGCGGAGGGGCTACAGCCATCCACTACAGCAGGGGAACTCTCACGTTCTCGAGAAGGCTTCAAAAAGGCAAAAAGCCAGGTTTCGGGATAAAGGTGAAGCAGCACAGGTACCCCGAGGCTTCACTGCAGTCCACTGAAAACCGTGAGTCTGAGCCAGCCGTCAGCCGTGCGGCTCCAACGCGCTGCCAGCGCCGGGCTCCAGTCTCCTCCGACAGCAGCCCCCCTCCCACCCGGGCACCTACAGCGTTCTGCTGTAGATGTGCCCTCACCCTTCTTCCTTGTTTTTGGCAGAGGTGTTCCTGCACTCTCTTTAGCAAAGTATCGACGACGTGTAGCATTCCCCTTTTGACGTTACACCATTCTCAGGGCAGCAGGACTCGCTTCTGCTTTCCTCCCTCTTTAACAGTTAATGATCTGGAAAGAGAAACGAGGGGTAAGGTGACATTGGCAGCACTGCAGCTCCTGGGGCAGGCGGGCTCTCTGTGGGAGCTCGCACCCGGTCTGGAGATGTGTGGCTGCTCAGGGAGCCCCATCGGGAGCATCACGTTCCAAGGAAGGGGCCAGCACCCCAGGGCACCAGGGGGTGCTTGCAGCAGGATGCTTGGCAGGCCAGGAGCTGCGCGGGGCTTTATTAAGCACAGCACTTTAATGAAGGCCTGGACTACAGATCGGATCTTGCTGTTCTTGTAACGCCACTTACGGCATGATTTGTTTTAACGTCGATACTCCTTTGGCGATATCCCTAACGTAAACACAGCTGTGCTGGCACAGTGTGGTGTATCGGTAGGGCTTGGCCTGATGCTAGCACCAGTGCTGCTGTGAGATGATTTTCCAGGAGAAGCAGCCTTCGAGGCAACCCCACCAGAGGAAGCTTCGGCCCAGAGAGGGCTCAGTCTCAGTGTTTTTTGCCATCGCAACAAATGATGGTAGCAGCAGTGAAGAGACAAGGCAGGTGCACAAGCTGCTCCCACAGAAGCGATCTCTTTTTGCTGTCCCTACGGTGGCAAGTGTGCAATGGGTGTGTGGGGCACTGAAAGCAAGCAGCAAATGGTGACTGTTGAACTCACTGTGGCAGCAAATAGCTATCAATGACGTGCTAATTCTCATGAAATTAAGATACACTTGACACCACTGCTTGGTCAAGCTGCTAGACACTTTGTGGAGGCTGGGAGCTGCTTCAGCGCTTGCAGGAAGAGCTGTCATAGGCTTGCTGGTTTTGGCAGTGAAAGCCAAATCTGGACGGGTCTTGGGATGTGAGATGAAAGACTAATGGCGTAGCACGAGAGCTCAACACAGCATCTCTCTTGTCCAAAACAAATGTCAAACCTTTCAAACTCCAGAGCCTACCAGAACCGAGGTCCTAAATACACACTCCAGCATGTAAAATGGAATTTGAATTTTAAGATCGTGTTGAGTAGTCATTAACTCCTAATGAATGTATTTAATTACTCCTTTCTCACTTTTTTTGCATCAATGCTGTCACTTTAAAGTAGCTGCTGGTGTTTCCAAAAAACAGTTGGTTCCCACTGCATCTTTTGTCCTTGAGACTGGGATGGGAAAGCAGTACTGGGCACTGCAGAGTATCTGCTTTGAAAACCATTATTGGACCAGGCTTGATTTTTTTTGGCCATCCTGGACTTTCAGAAGATGCACTTTCAGAGAAAAACATACATGTTTTTGAGATATAAACAGCCAGCTGTTGTTTTAAAATTGCCAACACATCACAGCTGCTCAGGTATCAAGAATGTCAGCAATACAGCAGGGCGACGGGAGCAAAGCACTCTACCTCCTGCCTTGGATAAAAGCACCATATGAATATTCATAGTCGTAATATTCTGATCCTTCAGTTTGTAGCCAAGAGCAGAATCAGAGGTGGCAAGGAAGCATACTTCAGTTTTACACTCTCAAATATATTTCCAGTGTATTTCTATTTTTGAGTTGGGTGAATTCCTGGAAGATTAAAGACTTTATTTCTTCTCCAAATCCAAGTAAATGTTGGATCTAATGAAACACTGATTTAAGATTGATAAGATTAATAAGGATTAATCCCGTTAGTCATTGTCACTTTAAAACTCACAGTGGCAGTGCTGCTTGGAGAAAGTGAACTACATATTTTGTTGGCTTTTAAGTTGTGCAGCAGAGAAGATGAAGCTCCTCCTGCTCAAATTCTTGATGGTGCACTGCAAAATGATATGATAATTGCGTCACACCAAATGCACATTCACAAAGTCAGCAGCTCGGTTTTGCTTAGCTTGAAGCATGCTGTAGGCATTTAGGGATGCTCTTCTATTTGCTGGTGTGATGGGATGTTCTGCTTGGCAGTATGGCTTTAGGACTTTAGTCTGGAGATAACCACAAGATGACTGCATGGCATTTTCACTTAGACCTTCTCCCTCTGTTCCTTCAGCCATATCGTACACATATACTCTCAATGCTAATAGTTCTGTTTTGGTGTCAGTCTTTTTTGTTCTCATCTTGTTTCTGTGAAATACAGTTCTACTGCATTTTTTTGGAGACATGATCAAAAAAATGCAGGTCCCCAGGCTCCAGAAGAGTAAAAATGTTGTTGGTTCAGGTGTTTCACTTTAGAAAGGTGAAACCATAGCAATTCAGACTTCTCATTTTTCCTGTGCCCCATCATGTGAGACACCTTAGGTCAGGTTATTTGATCTGGAAGGGCAAAATGCTTGCACAACCGATCACGTGCAGGAGAACACAGTGAGGACTGCCTGGGAACAAGGACGCACGGGTTGGTATGCCGCCACTCTGCAGACCCGGGAAAGGACCTGGGGCTCAGCAGCTCTTTCAAAACCATCAAAAGCTTTAGGAAAGAAATCACCTTGTCTGTGGGCTCACCGTGGAAGAGACAGGGAGTAACTTTTGATTAAAATGCAGCTCTGAAATGCAGGAACCTGCTCTAGTTTCACCTTTCATGCTCCTTGGGACATGCCCACAGAGCACAGCTTATTCTGCTATGGCTTGTCATGGTAGCTAAAATGGTGCAAGGTCAATGTGGGCAAAGCAAGGTTTGCAAAGAAAAGTAACAATTAGAGCTACTGATGCACTAGAGAAAACGGACAAGATTTCAGGTACTTGGGCCTTTTTGTTACTTACAGCATCACAGAAATGGTTACTACAGAACTATGTAGGTGTAATACACAGCGGTTCCTATGTGGGAAGGGGAATACACTCAAACAAGACCTGCAGTTGGCAGTTGTATTTAAAAAAAAATCCAAAGTAATCACACTATCTACAACAACTAATCTATTCCCAGCTTGGTTTGGCTTTAAATCAGGCTTTAAAACCTGTGCATTCATCCTGCCATGTATTCCTAGCATATCATTTTGCAACAAGTCCAGGTTCTCTGTCTCCACTCCTGCACAGCATAGAAAAGCATAAGCTTTTTCATTGAAATGTAAAACTGATCTTTTTGTTATTTTATTTTACTTTATTTTATTTTATTTTATTTTATTTTATTTTATTTTATTTTATTTTATTTTCTGCTGTCAGACCAATTTACACATGGCAAGTACACCTGGGTCCTTGCTGGCGAGCAGGATCTGAATGGTGCTTCACCTCCTGGCTGCCATGACACCAGGTCGGGGTGGGCTGGAAAGTCCAAGCAGCCTCACTGAAAATTGATGAGTTTCTGCACAGTTGTAAACAATTACTCCATATATTTGCTATCCTGATGGTTTTCCAGATGCTTCTTGTATATTTTGTGTTGTGTCTAGGTTTCATGCTATCAAAAATGTTCATGTTGCCAGTTCATTCATATGCCGTAGGAATTGTGAAGGATGAACCTGGAGGGTTTTCACCACTGACTAGAAAGCAACTGGCATATAGAGAGGATGCCTTATCTCAGTGGTTTTAGTAGCATGATCAGTGACAAGACAGCTGCAAAACTCCTTATTCAAATGGTTGTCTGCAGTTATGAGACCAAGCTGTCCATTGAAATGCATGAGGCAATTCGTGCTTTCCGAATACCATCGATTTAGCCTGGCTGCCAGCTGTGGGAATTAACACTGTAGCAATTTGCACTTGTTTCATGTTTCCATAGCCATAGATCCAGAGATGTAGATCCAAAAGCAAAAATGAGCCCTTAAATTTTGGAGGATTTGGGGATTCTGAGCTCCATGGAGTATTTATGAAAGGGTATAAAGTCCTGGATGTCATTCAGACATGCTTGTTAGCGCTGCCTGTACCTTTGTTCTTGGTGGCTATTTTCTAGTTTAGTTTTTTTTTTCTTTTTCTTTTTTCTTTCTTCCAGCAGACTCGTAAGGAAATCTTTGAGACCTGCAATACCCTTGTGGCAGTATTGGCTTTGAATTGAATCAAGTTTCTTGAGGCATTTGAAATAATAAGGAGGTCATTAAATGTGAGTTTGTATTGGGCTGAGCAAGCTGAGTAAGAAGTGGTTACAGAGAATGCAATAAACATCTCCTAAGTAAGAAAATGCTTCAGATGTGGGAGAAAAAAAAAGCCCAAGCTTTTAAAGTGATTGTATAGACAATAGTTCCTTTAGGACACTAATCTGAAAAGTTGTTTTTTTGATCTCCCGAGATGATGTAAGATCTTTTAGCGCAAAATACTGAGCCGTTAGAAGATTTGGATTAGGAAGGAATCATTTCTCTTCTGAGAGTAAGTGAATACTGCAGCTGAGATTTTTATTCTGCGAAGACATATAAAGGCCTAGAAGTAGAACATTGTGCTACTGTATTGGCAGGACGACAAGACCTGAAAGTGGCAAACATTAAATAAATAGGTGGAAGTGCAATTACTTTGAATAAATTGCTTTTTTTCTCTTTTTCTTTCACCATTTTTCTCACTTTCTTTCATTATTGCTGTTAAGTACTAATTACACTATGATTTGTGTTACAATCTGCAAGAATAATTGGTCCTGTTTTAAAGCACATCCTGTAAAAGAACCATTTTACAAGGCATTGACAGAAGATTGAAAAAGCTATTCTCGTTCAATATCCAATACATCTCAGACAAGAAGAGGCACTGATTCCAAGAAGTATGGGCTTCTGCAGCTTTGACTATTTGTGTAGGATAACCATCCTGATGAAATTTTGTATAATACTAAAAGTTAAAGGGCAGAACTGCACTCATTAATGCCAGAATTTATGCACAATAAAACAGTTTTAACCTTTAACTGGCCTCCGGTATTTTTGGCAACACCTTTCCTATAAAGCAATGAAAGCTAAGAGCAGCAGGCAGGATATGGAAACATGCAAAGAATGATTTGTGCTTCAAAAGCTCGTTCCTGTCTACCCTCCTCTGAGGTGCAAAACTACTCATGTGGCAATGTTTTTGTTTTTTAAAGGAGGAGGGAGAGGGAAAGCATCACATTGTCAAGTATTAACCACAGTAACAACAGAAACCACTTGTGCACGCTTAAGAAAGCCTGCAGGCATAAATTCATACTCGGCGGGGGAGGCAGCTATAAAATGGCTCCAAAGAGAAGTTTTCAAGCAGTGCCAGCATGAGCCCCAGGTGTAGTATTAGAGTAGTTTTTAATGTCTCCTGGCTTTGTTAGGGGAAGAGAAGAGAGGCTGCTCTTCTCTTCTCTGAGGTTTTTGGATGAGCAGGCAGACCCTGAGCAGGCTGGGGGAAGCTCTGCTGCTTCTTTCCTTCGTGGGAAAGGGACCCACAGCTGTGAGCATGGGATCTCTGACAGCTCTGGCATTTGTAAAAAGTGAAAAGGGGAAACAAACGAGCACCCCCTTAGCCCCTAAACTGTGCTCCAGTGAATAAAACCAACCCAAATGCCCAAGGACATGAAGAGGAGAAACTATTTAGCTGCTTAAAACAATGCAAGGAACCTAGATCATAAACAGAGGAACTGTAATTGCTCATTTATGAGCATAAATTCAATAGAGATGGCATTGCTGAAACTTGATGGGAAATTTCTTGTGACTGAAATCTTTAAATCACTGGTTATAACCTCTTTAGAAGGGTTTAGTGGGCAGAAGGAGATGAGAAATGGCACCCCACAACAAAAAAAAAAAAAAAAAAAAAGCGTGATATATTTACTAGTGACAAATGACAAAGAAATGATCTCATGGATTGATTTCCCACCATGAAAAGCACAAAATGGAGTATTAGTTGCTGTCTGTGAGAGAGCAGCAGTTTTTATGGAGGAACAGGCGACTGGCTCCATGAGCTACCATCTATAATGTATAGGAGGAAAAAGAAACATGCATCTTCATGGGAGATGTTAATCCAAATGATATATGCTGGCAGTCTAGTGGCCAGGACGGAAGCATCTTCAGAATCACTAAATAACACTCTTCATTTTCTTGCTTAAGAAGTATTGCACCAGAGACCAGGGAAACTCTAGAGTAGACTTTTGACTTAGCAGAGGGGAGGAATCACAGTAAAAAATAATGGTATAATAAGTAAAAATGTTCATAACTTGATTACATTTGTTGAAGGCAAACACAATGCAAATAATTAGCTTTAGCTGATATAATTTCATAAAGCTGAAAACAATTCTGGGCTAAGTCAGCTGGGAAGAAAGAAAATGTAAATGATACTTGGAAAATGTCTAAGAATATTTTACAGGTTGACTAATAAGCTGTAATTGGGGGAGGAGGGGAAGGGGCGTTCGTTTCAACAAAAATGACATCCTGGCTGAGAAGGAGCAGTTAAAACAATACTCCTCCTCTCTGTGAACGTATAATAAATAGAAGAATGGGGAAGCTGATACAGAAAAATATAAAACAGAAACTTGTAGCTGAAAAAGCTGATACAGATCTTTCCATAAGATAAGATGCAAAAGATTTGAGACAAGGTACAGCATTAAACACTTGAGCCCTAAGAAATCAACCTTCCCTTCTCGGCCTAACTGAGCTCCTGGTGCTATTGGCAAAGTGGAAGTTTTGTCAGTAACAGCAAAGAAAGAACATGAACATATTTACAAATACAAAGCAGGGATGCTATAGCCCTGTCATATGACTGTGACTGTACAGCGTCTTCCCTTCCTGTAATAATTTGGGAGAATACTAAATAGCAGCTAAACATTTGAAAATGTGCAGCTTCCTGAAAACCGAGAATGGCTGAGAGGCTTTTGTGAGTGTGTGTAGTCACTGGGGAAGTTGCAAGGAAGGAAGGAAGGAAGGAAGCTAATGTGTTAGTATTTAAATGGGCACAGCCAGTCATAATTCTGTTGGGTCTTAGTCCCAGGAAACATAGTAGAAAGCATGATGTGGGGACTGGATGGATAATGCTTTAAAAAAAAATATGAATGTCAACAGACCAATAGAAAAATGCTTCCTGTCAAATTAATCGGAGAACTTTGTAATCTTGTTATAAAAGGTGGATAATAAAAATCATGTTGCCATAATATATTTAGACTTGTAGAGGGATTTTTTTCTTGGATGGTAACTTGACACATGTAGGAAATGGGAATGATAGAAAATCAGCACAGCACACTAAAGTAAACCTGGTTAACTGGCCCGCTTCAGCAGAATAGTGAGAAAAATTATTTACCACGCAGTGATGCTGGTGCAGCTTCTGAGTATTGGCTTTGTCCCTGTAACATTTTCATCAGGCTCCTGGCAGGCAACCTCAAGACCAACAGCTGATCAAGCTTTCAGAAGGGGTACAGAGGGGAGGACAACTGCTGATACAAAGCAATTTGGATGACATGGGGAAGTTGCAAACAAGCAGTTGCTTTTGTTTGCCTCGTGCTTTAATGTGAATAAACATAGGTAGAAATTCATGATGAGGAAATCTGGTTTCTACAGGCTGGTTGGCTGGTCACCCAAGGCTGTCTTCACAGCAAAGGGAGAGGAAAAGGCACTTCTTTCACACCTTCATCGCACCCAAAATGAGGAAAACACTCCCTATGGACTGCTCTTCCTCTCCATTTACTGTAAAAGGGAGTCCTAGAGCACCAAAGCCCTGGGGCCCTGCGGGTGGAGCTGCAGGAGCTGGTCCTGAGGAGCAGGTGGTACTGGCGAAGGATCTGCTGGATACGGGCTGTGAGCATTACAGGCACTCGTGTGTCCCTGGGCAGGTGAACAAGGAGCAGGGGTACTTGGGAGGGGACTTGTGAGGCTGTCACTGACTCCCTTTGTGGTGGCATGGCACAAGGAGGGCTTGGATGTAAGGAAGATCCTCCAAAGCCAAGCTATGAGAGTGACTGCAAACGAATAAGACACCTGCTGTATTCAGGCAGATTTTGTAACAAGCCTGCGAAGTGACTTGATCATTTTCTACAAGGGCTTACCGCAAGGAACAGGGCTAAAAGCTTTGACTGAACGACGGTGTCCCACAGGTGCAGAAGTGAGGCTGCTTTAGGGTACAAATAAGATCAGGTTTGTATCAGAACTGCTGGAATAGGACATCGGGGCTCTGGTAGCGTTTCAGTTGCTATTTATAAACTCAGGAATGAACTACCGTATCTCTTTGAGCAAAGCACTGAAATGGGAGTCCTGCTGAGAAGTGTCATGGTCTTACAGGTGAGACAATGCTGGACAGTCATAGGACATCTGGCCTTCTAAAACCCAGTCACTAAGAAAACCAGAAATGAATACAAGATATTAATGCCCTTGTGTGCCTGCTGCTGTTGCAGTTCATAATGCATGTATGTCAGTGAATGAACAATTTATTAAGCACATGAAAGGGGGCAGAACTCTCCTTGCAGGGTAGAAGGTTATTGGATATGACAGTAAACTGCTCCCTTCTCCTGGGAGAAGAATGAAAAACTAATGAATAGAGATCAGCTCCCGATTCAGGACACTAGGTTCAGTGCTTGACTCTGCCACAAGCTTTGAGTTAATTTGGGGTAAATCACATACCCACTCTTAAAACTCCTGCCGTAAGTACAGAGCTAAGTCACTTCTGAAAAAGATCACTTAGAAAATGGTATCTTCAGTTTCTCTGTGCAGCTGCTCCTCCTCTGTAAATCAGAGAAAATTGGTGCTTCCCACCTATCAGTAAAGACTAATATATTGAATAGAGGTAGCTAGATGTTATAAAAGTGGTGTATAGGTAGGGACCTGACTGTGTTAGCCTTATTGAAATAGGTAGGTATCTCCAAAGGCTATTCATGAATAATTAAACTCATTTTCAGATTTCATCTTCATGTCCTGAGAGTTCATAATTTTTCAATATTATTTAATGCCAGTGCTCCTTAATGGTAATAACAGATAAAGGTTACAGCTTGCAGCAAGTCCTAGAAAAAAAGACTTAAAAATGGAATAGATCAAAAGAATAATCAAGCAGTATTTAGTTTTCCTGTTCCCCACCCATCCACTGTGCTGGTACTTAAGGCAATGATAGCAATTTCTGACAGTGAGAAACGGAGTTTGAGATGAGTTAAATTCTTATATCTTAAATAATATTGAAATACACTCTAAATGGCTCCAAAGTGTTGTTAATTCATTTGCACATTTACTCTAGTAATACTAGACAGCATGGAAATATGACTTTAATTTAGTGAGTTTGGTCATGAAAGCCACAGGTGACGGTTTAGGGAATGTCTGTGCGTTCAGAGAGAACAGCGAGGAGATTTTGGCCACCTTTGTTAGGCAAGCATGTACATTACTATGGTTACTGGCTGTGAGATGTTTCATCTTGACAACAGCACATACAGTCTATTGACAGCAAGTAGAACCAGTTTTCTTCTCACTTTTTCTCCACCATCTCCAGCCTGTCAATGAATTCCATGTTTATTGGCCAAATTCATTAGGAAATCTTATTTTTAAATGGAATACATTTAGTAGCAGTGAAGTGTCAAAGTGGAAGAGCAGTAGTCAGAGATGGTCTACTTGTAAAGCGCAGATGTCATCCAGCGGAGAGCAATAGTTCCATAAAGCTCCTTTATGCTGTAACTTGTCAAAGGGTCTCACCTTTAAAGAAGAAAAGGAAATAATTTAATCTATAATATCAACTTTATTTTCAGCTAGGGTGCTAGTTCAGTGCAGGTTCAGCTGAACTTGCTATTAGCAGTTCATCTTAGCGACAAGGCTTCATTTTGCCTATTGAAGGTTTGGTTTTAGCGTTTCAGCATGTTTCCATTGTTCACGACTGAGAGTAGATCATACAGGCTCTTATGTTCCCAGGGCTGCAGATACAAAGCAAAAAGGCAGCTCTTGTTCAGAATAGCTTGTTATCCTGGGTGTTTCATTGTTGTTGTTGTTATGGGGGGTTTTTGATAGATGCACAATAGATGCAAGATCTTTGAAGGGGCAGGTTCTCGATATTCTTGAACAATATTTATCACAGCAGGGCTCTGTTTGCTTGTAGCCTTCAAAGCAAGTCATAACGAAATAGAGTGGCGACCAAAAACCAAGTTTTTTTAAGGGTGGTTGGAGCTCCTCGGCTAGCTGTTACCAATAGGCAGTGCATGGTCCCAGTTCATCAGGGCACAGGTAAGACTTACAGAGGCTGCAGAGGAGAAACTGAATTTTGTCGTCCTCTAAGTCCATGGGCAACAATGGCTTGGAAAATTATTGCAATGAGGTTAAATTTTTGGCGATAAGTAAAAGTTATTTGAAGGACACATTCTTTGTTTCTGATGACGTGAGGCTGGAAGTTACTGTAAAAACAGTGGAGAGCTGGACTCTACATGAAAAACTGGATCACACTGATAATGTGAATAGCATTAAGTAGAAGGAGTGCAGGGTCGTTAACCTAGAGGTTTAATAATGAGCTTTCAGCTCATACCAGAAATGCTTATCCATTGAAAGCTATGGAGACAGAGAAAGCCTTGAGTGCACTGGTTAATCATAAACTGGCTTTGGGCTACTGGTCCAGTATAAAGTGTTTGAGTAAAAAACAAGTGCAATTCCAGAGTTTTTCAAGAGAGATGGGGAAATATTAAGGCAGTTGTGCTTGTAAAACTGCACCTGGAATTGTCTTTACAATACTAGTCATCCATGTCAGAAGTAGGTGAATTCAGCTGGAGCAGGTGCAGTGAGCGGCTACAGGGATTACCAGCGGGCAGTAAAATACACAGGAGTAAACTGGAAGAGTTTGACTTATTTGTCCTAGCAGAATAAAGACCAAGGAAGAACACAACTATGCTCTGTAAGTACAGTAGTGAATTAAACACAAGGAGTGAGAAGGCACATTTAAACAAAAGAAATTATTGTCTTGAGCAAACGGGTGCGTGTGGCTTGGCTGTGGTCAAAGTTTTTAACAAAAGGTTCTGGATGGGAGAAATAAACCACAATATTCTTTAGACTAGACAGATTTTAATACGTTTATGGAGCTGACTGCATGAAATAGTTACCTATAAAAAGAAATCTGTCCCATGAGGTCCTTTTGCAGTGTGTTCCTAGGCTTCCTATTGTTAATAGTGTTTTCTTTTTGATTTTTGTTAAGCAGATACTATGTGTACCCGTCTCAAATAGTAGTCCACCCTTTTGGACTAAACACTTGCAAATGCAAGTTCTAAACACTCTGATCTTGGACTAAACCAAGCAGACTCTAGTTCAGAGAGGTACAATTCAGAAAGGTACCCAGCCTCAAAGGTTTCAACATAGGAACATGAAGCTGGGGCACCTCCTTCACAAGAACACTTCTGCTTACTCATCCCTGTGGCCTTCATCTCCTCAGTCTTCCTGCCCTAAGTCTCTGGCTTCCCGGATGAGTTAGCAGTTCCTATGATGCTTAATTCTTGCCCTCTTCCATGTGTTTTCTACCTCCCAGTGTTTCACAGTCTGCCTAGACAACCTTTCTGTGCTTCTTCCTCTTCACGTCACATTTTGGCTGGCACCATGAAGTGCCTAGCACTTTTACTCAACAGGCTGCTGTGGAGGAGCTCATCTCCCCGTTGGGATTAGCATTGGCAAACAGCAGTCACAACCCATCAGCTGTCGCAGCCACAGCAGAAGACAGGAGGGTGCCAGCCGGCACTCACCACGTCCCACCGCTGCTCCTGCTCCCTCACTGCTGCACCTCCTGCACCTGCCTGCTGCAGAGCAGTGCGGCGAGGCAGGCCATGCCAATCCCGTTACCAGCCAACACAGTGATGTACAAGAACAGCCCTCCCAGCTAAACACATCCCTGATCCCAGAAGTCCATTTCATCACATACTGTGTCACAGCATTTGCTTGCAACTCTCGACAATCATACCGTAGACAGAGCTATGAAACTGCATGCAGGACGAGGCAAAGCCCCCTGGCTGGGTTCCCACTTGTTTCTCCAAGTGCCCAGCATCATTGAGCTGAAGAATCTTTTCACCACTGTTCAACAGCAAGCATGGGAGGATGCCCATGCTGGGTGGGGAAAAAAATTTCTTCTGTTTCCAAAACGAAAAAAAACAAAGGTTAGCTTGGAATCCCTTAATTGCATCTGGACATTAATCATCAGCCAAACGTGCGGTAAGCTAATTAAGACGATTGTGAGTGTTTTTCATTTCCTGCCTCCTTCTAACATTCATGTAATTGGATACCTTCCTCTTTATTTGAGAGACAATGAAAAACAGCAAACATAGATAACCCTTTTTTGCTCGTCTGACTTTTTTGCTTCTTTTTCCTACCCTGATAGCATTCTGGTCACTGGTTTAAAATAAACTATGACTGTCATATAACCCTAACAGTCTCTTAGATTTTTAGACATGCTGCGCAGACCTCTTTATCCTGTTTCAGTTGCTCATATCCTATAGGAATCCAGTGCTACTGCTCTCAACAGGAATAGTATTCTGGAGGGCAGAACTGAAGGGGAAGCCCCCGGGACACCCCAGGCAGCAGTGCTGGTAGGCTACAAAGCCCATTTCCCATTGCAGCTTTCCAGACAGATTAGTTCCTAGGTGAATCGTAAAAGAAGTGGAAAAATAACTAACATTATGTAAGGGGAAGCAACAATGAGGTTGCAGTAACTATTAAGTGACCTACATCTGAAAATTGAGAAACGTGGTAATATTGAAGTAGCTGCAGTCATAAGCTTGCTTTGAATTTGACCTTACAGCACAGGGTCTTAATCTTCTGCTCAAACTTCTCCACTGTATAATGCCCTTACAGTTTCCCATTGCCTGGAGAAAAAAAAATCATGCCCCAAACATTTGAGCAGATTGCTTGTTTGTTAAAGCTCTAGCTTTTGTTTCCTTCAGGAAGCACTGGAATTATCCTCTAGCTACAAATCTTTCACAGGGCTCCCTGTGTGATAGGGTTACACCTCGCCACCTGCTGTGGCTGTGCTACAATGCCATAAAAGTTTCAACTCTTATTATTTCAGCAAATTGTTTTTCAAGACACCTGTACAAAATGTTCACATCGGCTTTTTTTCTTCCCCCCCCGACCTCCCTGTGTTCTGAGATTCCTCTACTTCTGTAACAAGGTTTTTCAAGCTTTTAATAACCCATCATAGAAACTTCACCTTTTATAATTCTGGAGCCATGACTCAGCACTGTTACCAGCTGCACAAAGATCTGCTCAGAGATACCATTGACAACCATTGTATCATCTAGAGGTAAGTCAGGGTGTTAAGCTACTTCAGGAACTGCTGAGGGGCCCAGAATCAACTTCTTTGAGATAGTTTTCTAACATGAAGACAGCAAAAGTCTCTTAGATACCATGCGAAACTTGAGGTACTCTTGCTTACATCCTGAAACTGCTCAGCCATGCTGGCTCCTAAGATCCCACCTCTGGCTTGGTGAAATTCCAGTATTAGTCAGGCAAGCGCAGAAAAAACATCTGGTACACGGTCCCCAAAACCACAAAACAGCAGGGAGTGGGAGGAGGACAGACGACTCGATGGGGTTGCCTTGAAACTAACAGCCCAGAAATGTACGGATCTAACCAGGAGCTTTGGTGCCAAGTCTTCACAACGCCTAATTCAAAGTGGGTCCCAACCACTAACAAAGTTATAAATGCTATGTTATTCAGGGTTGTAGGATGGATGTCTGTCTGGTTTGTACTCTACTGCATACTTCACTGCATAGCTATTTTACACTTAGAAATCTATTAACAGAAGAAACTCTGAAGGACCTGTGTCAGAACAGCCAATTGCCTTGATCACCTGAACGCTCATTTGGAGGATTCCAATGGAGGCTGCATTTAGAGCCCTGCTTTAAAAAGAAGTGGTGCAGGTATGAGAAGAGTTTCCCTTCACCTACCCCTCCTCTAGCTGCTTGGCAAATGTAGAGTGGGGATCTCTGCCTGGATCCAGTTTTTCCATCAGATTTCTCTTAACTTCAGAGGAAGTTTAAAGAGAAAGATTGTCTAGCATAAGCAGGCACTTTCCTCTGGGCCAGAAGTCAGTCCGAATTAGTTTCTGAGGGAGAGCACAATTTCCTCTTTGTTTGTTCTCTTCCATAACACACCAAGGCTCTTTGTGTCCCTCCAGGAATGCTCTCTGCAGTCAGGATTTTATCTCAATCTCTTGACAAAAGACACTGATCCTTACTTTATGAAACAGTAAGTAGGTGGGAGATCTGGGTTTGGAACCTGACTGCAAATCAAAAAGCAAGGATTCCAACTTGGACAGTGGGTAATCTCACTGAGAGTTCTGGCTTGTGAGCTGCTAGAGGACAAGACACGTGCAGCGACAGTATGATTAGAGCCCACCTAAATTATTAAACAAGACGGTGTTAAAGTAGTCTTTTGGGACCACTATTTATCATCACCCACTAACAGGAAAAGCAAGTTCCCTGAAGACCATTCTATGGAAAGAAGACAGCACCAGACTACAAACAAGGTGTACCTTGTTTTATAATGTTAAAAAAAAAATCACGTGGGATTTTTAATTGTGCAGCACTTAATTGTGTGGGAAAGGTATTGGTATAGCTGGCATTGGGCTATGGAAAATTCACCGTCATTTGTGATTTTTAGAAATGGGGTGACGTTTTTTCTATAGGTGACAGTATGGTCTAAGACGAAGTAATTCAGGAAGATTCTGTATGTTAGCGTTGCACAATCGTTTTCCCTCACCCTACATTTTGTGCAAGCTGTAAACTATGACTGAAAACAAATCTGATGCAAAACCAAATCTACAAACTTAATCAACCCTCCATACTTTTTCCAACTTTGGAAACATGGAAACTACAACACTGACAACAGCTTATTCGCTGTTTCCAGTGTACTAACATTATGGTTTGGAAGTTCATTTCGAACTACTATTGTGCTGAATAAGCATCTATGAAGGAATCGTTGGTATTACTCTTATGGAGAGTTACAGTATTCATTTTATTTTCTATAAAGTAAGAAATTAAGTGCTGATTACACCGAGAACAGTGATGGAGGAAGAAGAAAATAGCTACTCAAGGACTAATTGTCATCACTCCCCAGAAGAAATCCGCAATTCATCTTTCTCATGATGGATGTAACCAGAGTCACCTGCAAGATTTATATACCTGGAGGTTACTTCATCTCCTGCCAAGAGTTTGCTAGAAGAATGGTGAGGTTGTTTTTTGTTTGTTTTGTAAATTAACTATCTATATGTTATTCCATTGTTTCCTTTTTCTTTCCTCATGAAGTTCAACATGACCAAGTGCAAGGTCCTGCACCTGGGTCAGAGCAATCCCAAGCAGAAATACAGGCTAGGTGGAGAATGGATTGAGAGCAGCCCTGAGGAGAGGGACTTTGGGGTATCAGTGGATGAGAAGCTCAACATGAGCCAGCAATGTGCGCTTGCAGCCCAGAAAGCCAACCACATCCTGGGCTGTATCAAAAGAAGCGTGGCCAGCAGGTCGAGGGAGGTGATCTTACCCCTCTGCTCTGCTCTCGTGAGACCCCACCTGGAGTGCTGCATTCAGCCCTGGGGCCCCCAGCATAAGAAGTACATGGACCTGTTGGAGTGGGTCCAGAGGAGGGCCATGAGGATGATCAGAGGGCTGGAGCACCTCTCCTGTGAAGACAGGCTGAGAGACCTGGGGTTGTTCAGCCTGGAGAAGAGAAGGCTCTGGGAGACCTTCTAGCAGCCTTCCAGTACCTAAAGGTACTGGAAACAACCACAAGAAAGCTAGAGAGGGACTTCTCACAAGGGCATGTAGTGATAGGACAAGGGGTAAGGGTTTTAAATTGAAAGAGGGAAGATTCAGGTTAGATATAAGGAAGAAATTCTTTACGATGAGGGTGGTGAGGCGCTGGAACAGGTTGCCCAGAGAAACTGTGGATGCCCCATCCCTGGAAGTGTTCAAGGCCAGGTTGGATGGGGCTTTGAGCAACCTGATCTAGCGGGAGGTGTCTCTGCTTATGGCAGGGGGGTTGGAACTAGATGATCTTTAAGGTCCCTTCCAACCGAAGCCATTCCATGATTCTTCTGTATTTACCTGTTGGCAAACAGACCCTTAACTTTGTTCCATTACAGCTTGTCTGATTGTTTCCATTACAAAAGTCTACGTTCCAGAGGGAAACCAAGCCCTTTGGCAACCATGCAATTTTCACATGAAAGTTCAGGTTAGTTCTTTAATGAGCCAGATACCTTAGACGCCCTCTGGGGATGGAAAAAAAGCAGCTCCACAGACATAAGATAAATAATTTCAATCTAGTGTTTTTAATATCAGTTAGAGGTGGCTCTTAGTAACACAAACATGTTTACTTAATGACTCACTTTACCTTAATTACACAGTAACAAGCTCTCACGATTCCATCCTGAGTTACTGCATATAGTCTTCTTAAACTGGATTATAATTTCTGCAGAAGATGGTTACCTGCAGAAGTACATTTTTAGACCATCCCAACAGCTTTCTTTCTTTAGCTGACCAGGAAGTCTCATGTTATGAAATAGAAGCAGATTTTTGATGCTGAAAGACACCATGGTCATGCCCGTTCACTTCTTCTAGCTGGATCATTGGGAATTTTACTTGTTTTTCAAACCATTTGGCTACAGTGAGAAGCTGCTTCTCCTGGAATGAACGGCCAATGAACTGGAGCCCAACTGGCAAGCCTCTCTCTGAAAGAGCTGTAGGAACATTTATGGCTGGCAATCCTGAAACAAAAGAAGTTACGCATACAAAGACTTACTATTAAATATATCCAGTTAGAGTCATTTTTGTAACAATTCTGAGAGAACCAGAACAAAAATTATGTAGAGGAAAAAGACTACTTAAAATCATTTGAGTCAATGAACTATGGATACTGTTAGGTGGTCACACAAATGAATTAGAGCAATTGAAGGACTCAGCATCCTCTGAAAAGAGAACCAACTTTTCTCAAAACAAGCTTTTGGCCTCTGGAACCTGAATGGATTCACTTTATCTGTGACACCTTCTCAGCAGCATTTTAAAATCTAGCCTTACATTTAAAATGTAAGTGCTTTAAAAGCACTTTATAAATGAACTATACTTACCTGGTTATCACTGTAAGGTATACAAGAGAAGGGTGAGATATCTTGATTCTACAGAAGAGGTTAAAAGCTGAAGGGAATGGACACTAAACTGACTAGGCAAGAGAAAACAGCTGAATTCCTGTCCCTACTCACCAGCCATGTTTGCAGCCTGCGTTAGGATGTCGTCTTGCGCGCTGCGGGTTCTGTTGTCTTCTTTGATGAATTCTATATAAGGCACTGCATCGCTCAGAGTGGTAGGAGTGAGTAAAATATCAATACCACTTCCAAAAACCTTCACAAAGTCATTGGCAATGAGACGTCTGACTTTTTGTGCCTTGACAAAGTAATTCTCGTAGTTCCTAGAAAGAAATACGGACATGAGGGCAGGATGCTTTAATTCTGAAAATACAGAACAATTTCTTAGTTATCATAGAAAAGACAAGCTCTGTATTCCTCCTAGTTAAGAGACTAACACTGATACTTGAGTTTTTGATATACCACAAGCTTAGTCATCAAACATAGTGTTACGCTCTCATAGCCATGAAGCTGTCAGAGAAGGAAAAGACAAGGAAATTCTGTTGTAGAAAGCTGAAGGGAAAACAAAACCCTAGTTTAAAATTCTCAACTAAAAATCAAAATAATACTTTTATGGCCTTTCTGAAACCAAACTGTACATTGAATTTCACTGCAGAACAGCACAGCAAAGCCTAGAAATAATATAGAAATAAAGTGGGCTTTCAAAATAGGCATTAATCATTTAGGATTCAATCCAGCTAGACACTTAAAGCATTTGAAAAAGTCCCATCATCTATGGAGAGCTCCAAATGGACTTAAAACCAGGTATGTGTTTGTAGCATACTTCTTCATTGAGCATTATAAAGACCTTATCTTTCCCCAATTTTTTCCTCATGTAAATATGTGGTTTATGGCTTTCTAAATGGTCTTTACACAATTGTGAAGCAGAAACAAATTAGTTAGCTCTATGCTTATCGTTCCTTCTAACTTCACATGCAAAACTGGTAAATGTGCAATGGAATCCTTAAACTCATAGAAGTTTGGTTTCAAAAGCAATCACCATCTACACCAACAGTTACTCGTACAAAAAAAAGAGGATATTAACAATTATACCCTAAGACAGTAGAAAAGTCAATATATACCAAAATGCATGTACATAGAACAACTGAAACTAACCAAAAGCCTATTTGTCAGAGTAATCTAAATATTTAACTTTCTGAAATACTGTAATGAAAATGGTTGCAATGAATAAGAGAGAGCAGATTCTAGTTAAGAAGTTATATTATGGAAATTAGCCATTCTTCTAGAGTCATTTCTGAGATCATCCTAGCTGTTAACTTTACGAAACAGTAAAAGGAACAAAAAGGGCCTCAAATAATACGGTAACAACATTGGAAATACTGCTTTGGAGTTTGAAAGACGTGAAAAAATACTGATAAATCAAACACATACTCTCAGTTAATTCTGATACAATGTTTACAAGCAACCATCACCTCATGAACTATCACCTAATTGTTTCATAGATTTCAAAAGCAAGACAAAAATCATCTGTAAAATGCAATGTTTGCAGGAGACACAGATGTTTGTACTCTACTATTTAGCTTAAGAACACTTTCTGAACCCTCAATTCTGTTTTTCAAAAGTAGTTTACTGTCAACAGGAACGGGACTCTTGTTCAATCCTGATGGAAGCCAGTCTTATATTCCTTCACAAAAAAAGTGAGCTGCATGAATTTTAAAGCAGCCTTAGGAAAGCTGATCTGGACAGCTGAGATCAGAAGAAGCACACCTGGCAGGAATATCAGCATTCCATAAAAGCTGGTTGTTACATACTGACTGACAACATTCCTGTCTTTGAGAGCAACTAGAAGTCATTTCTGATGAACAACATTGCTGACACTGCTCTTTCTGTGGTGTATTTGCTTTTAGACCAATTACATGACCAGTTTTTCTGTTAGTACCTAAATAAATTAAGTATGACTCCTATTTTCTCTAACAAATTAGGACTGTTAAATAAGGAGTGAAAACTGAGAAGAAAAGAAAAAGAGTAAAATTGATCCACTCACCGGGTTCTCTACATGACCGGGATAAAAACCTATCTTCTATAAAAACATTAGTTCAGCACCTTTGCCAGTGCCTTCCCTTCCTTTTGTACTAAGGTAGAGAGCTATAGTTAATTTAATTGCTATATCATCTGGCTTGCTCTAGAAGACCTCAGTAGAATGCGCCAGCAGTTTTTCTAGGCAGCTTTAACGAGATTAACACCTACAAAACTTTTAACGCTACAACAGCAATGACTTCACTATGACTTCAATGTTCTACTATAGGATAGATTTTTCCTTAGTTTAACTAATAGGAGACAATCTGATGGGGAAAAAAAATCACAAAGCTGTTTTACTTAATTCAGAAGGGTCACTGGTACGACTAAGGGTAAACATTTTCATTCACTATTAACAGTTCACTAGGTATTGCACAGCTAAAGCAATAATAATAACAGTAGTAGTACTAGTGTGAGGACATTTCTCTTCCATGTCCTGATGAGCAATTCATCACCATTTGCTTAACAAATTGCTAACTTAAAAGGTTTGATTTTCAAGAGGTGTTCCACTTACTGTTTCAACAAGAAGTAGTTTCCTGATAGAATTCTTCCTCTTACAACATCATTAAAGCCTTCTCGTCGCGTCGCAGCATACATACTTTCTGTGGACTTGTTCATGTCAGAACGATGTCCTGGAAAGAAAAAGCAATTCAGAAATGAATAGTTCTTGCGATCCTTAAGATTTAACAACATGAAGTAATAGTACACATACTAATACAATAGGCTACTGTTTGCTGCAGTCTGACATGCTAGTAGTCTGGAAAACCAACAAAGCATATTCCTGTTTTATTATAGAGATATTAAAAAGATTTTAACCCCAGACACTGATGTGTTTACAAGTGAAATATAATAAAATATTTATGCATTTACTCCAGCTTTTATTTGCACAGGGTTTTTATTCTATTCCAACTCGAAGAAACACCACCAAGCATTCAACCATGAAAATACATATCTATCAAAACTGATACTTTTTAACACCATTCAGCAAGGTTTCTATTGTCTGAGAACAAAAAAAAATTTCAAAGGCCTTACCATATTCCAGTCCATCAAACCTGGCCATATTTGATGCCACTTCTGCTGTGCACAGCACATGATAGCAGACAATTGAGTAACGAGTGTGTGGTAAATTCACTTCAATTACTTTGGCACCTGCATTCTTAAAAAGGTCAGCAGCCTTTGACCAAACAGCCAGAATTTCACCAGAAAGCCCTGGTACATGATATTCCTTAGAGAAAAACAAGAATAAGGAGAGTGATTTTATATACCAGTTTACTTTTACTGGCTACCAACACACAAGTATTATTTGCTAACAATACTTTTAAACTATTTGCTCACCACTATATGCTTTTAAATACTTATTATAGACTTCTGCATCTACTAAATATTATAGAAGCAAGCAATATTAAATTAACAGGACTCAGTCTTCTGAAGAATATTATGTTCATCTCTGTAAGTTATAACCCATAATCCATTCAATAAGAGTTCTTTTCTGGAGGAGAGATTGCCCAGTTATCCACTTGTTCATCTAATCATAAAGACCATAGTGCACCGCTCTGCAGCTCATGCGTAGGAACTCTTGGGGTTTAAACCCTCATACTAGGGCTACTGTGAGCAGTGAAGACAGTAAGTTATGCCCACAGTGCATCAGTGACAACTAGCATATCTCAGCCAAACAAACAAAACAACCCACCAAAGAACTACGATCACAAGGCTGGGATAAGACTTCAATAAGTTATGCTCTGGCTTTAAGAGCTAAGTTAAAGACACTATTAAAATTCTCTACTTTTGAAGATATTTGCTTTCGTTCTAACGCACAATATGTGGTTCAAAGTACTGTCTGATCTCTGAATAGCTATGACTCATGTTAATATATGCATGTACTTGTGCAGGATAACCTGTCGCAGCAGAAAACAACTGTCGAAGGGATATGAATAATTTATCAATACCACTACTTTAGATTTACCAAAATCTAAACAGTATGCAGCTAATTAATTTTCTAGACATACAACTTTTGCCTTTCACAGATTCTGATTAATTAATTGGTCAGTGTGCATCTCTTTTTGCCAAACTGAATCTTCTGATTTGATAAAAAAAATTAACAGCTACGATAAAGTTCTGCTTCCATCCCTATTAGAGCTCTGTGAATCACTGCTCTCTGTGCCATTCAATTGCCTTTAAAATTATGCTTTAACACAGCGCCACATAGACAAGGATTTCAAAACTGTGCACAAACCAGTACTAACCTCGTTGTATGAGAAGTCACCAAGAGCGACTTGTTTGAGGTTATAGAGGTGACTGATGAAAGAGCCACAGAGAGAAGCAAGAACTGAAGTTCCCCATTTCCCCTGGAACCTTCTGACAACGTTTCCCACAACGATGACAAAGTATTTTAAATGAAGCATTAGCACATGCTCACTGTGGACTACCTACACAGACAACAGAGCATATACTGCTCTTTTCCAGGTGCTGCTCACACTGTCTTCACTGTTTTAAATCACGAAACATGGAGATGATGGGCAAGACACAAAGATTTTGTTTTGGTAGTAGTCCTATTTGCTGTTCCTGTCCACAATTGTTGACAGGATTTAAATGTTACCTTAGGAATCCCTATAGAGAGCTTGCTGACATCAGTCAAACTGGGCAACTGAAATGGCTGAAAGTCATCCTGAATTGTGGTAGAGTCTTTAGGATCATGTCCAGCAAGTGCACCTGAAATATATGAAGTACATTGGCTAGTTGGAATTCAGTTTGCTTTCAGGCAATCTTTTGAACAAAGACACGTAGAATACAAAGACATATGTAGTAGTAATACCTAACACAACTGCTGCATCATCCACGCATCTGGTTAAGATTCCTGGCACATCCATGGAGTTCACTAGAGGAATGAGACCATGGCGAGAGATCAGTCCATATGTTGGCTTTAAGCCTACTAGACCACAGTGCGCAGCAGGGTTTCTGGTAGATCCTCCCGTGTCTGACCCTAAAGCTCTATGGTTTCAAAAGGATTACCGTTAGTAAAATGATTCAGAATATTTCCAAACAATAAATATTTATGAATTCAAGACGCATGGATTTAAAAATGTGCAAGTTCTTCCCAGATTAAAAGTTATAACCACACAACCTAAATTTTAGACTGCTCCATTTGTCTGCCATTTTTCATCTGTTTTTTTCATCAGTATTTTTCTTAGGTCCTCTGCATTAGCCATCAGGAGAGCTCAGTTCGCTCCACAAAGCAGAGGTAGATAAGTATAATTCAGGCACTCTGAATAAGGTCCTAAATACCTACTACCTGCTTCTCTGTTGGTCTGCTCCAATTATGCAGTCTCTGAAAGACCTGTCTTGTGATTTAGTGTACGATTTTCAGATATCCGTGTTCATTTATTCAGTAATCTATACATTATGAACTAGCACTTTCCAGCATGCAAAGAAACAATGACAGAGTATGCTTTTCGCCCCTAGTAACAAGGCATGCTTTTCAAGGTCTAGAATGCTTTTCCTGTTTCCAAGTCTACAAAGCATAGCATCAGAACTCCCAGTTTAGAGTAGCTGAAGTGCAACTTTAGAACACAGTATTTTTTTTTTCCTTTTTCTTAAGTTGATTTCTTTTACTGTTCTTTCACAAGTGAAACCTTGTTCTAAATTGAAATTTTTATTTCAAAAATTGCAATGGAATTGGAAAGTCATGCTGAAATGAAACTTATGTTTTTAATGAATTTAAGCTCAAACACCATTTTAAAAATAAAACTGCTTTCATCAAAATCTTTGCCAAAAATAAATTAAGCTTAGGAAGGAGGTATAATTTTTACTGAAGTAGGACTTTTCCCACAGGCATCTGTTTCTGAGATGGCTGAACCAATTCAATTGACTTTGCTGAAGTGGATTTTTCTCAAAGCTTTCATATTGATACAAAAAAAAAATCCTTGTTTTTGCAACATTTCTGTATATCCAAACCTCAAACCAAAAAGACAAAGACCGGCAGCACTATTGCTGCTTGAAAGAAACTGATAGAGTGGATATACAATAGGTTATATACAATAAAACAGCTGGATGAAAAAATTGCCCTGACCTGACAAAATGCTGAGCAGTGCAAAATGGAAGTTCAGCATGCTCAGCAACATAAGAGAAGGTGCTAGGCCATCTCAGGATCAGGCCATTCTGGCTCATGACAAGGACCAGCAGTCCTCAGGGATGGCTGCACTGAGTTCAGTTTAAATAGCATTAAAATGTTGAGTAGACTACATCCTAGCAACGGGCAGTGAGATTCAGAGAGGTATTATTAAAAAAAAATAATAATCAGGTTTTAGATATTAAAAAAATAATTTTTTTTAAAAAAGCCATAATCAACATGAGCAAAAATATTTTAACAAGACAGATGCATATAATACAATATATATGGGTAAATGTAGACATAGTAACTAAAGAGCATTTTAAACACCTTCCAGTTAAGAACACAACTGAAATCATCTTCTATAAAACATGCTCCACTACGTAGCTCTCAAAACTACATAAAATGAAAGGTGTAAAGTTTTAAGGAACAGATTTCTTTTAACAGTTGGATGGGGAAGAAAGTATAAACAATCGATTTGTTCGATAGCATGTTGCTATTCCATGCAGATAATAACTTTTGTAAACTAAAACTCTTCTAACTTTTTAGAAACAGACAAGTTTCTTCGTATCTTTGTAGCTAGCTTCTTTTTGTTAAGTCAGGGATTTGAAAGCTCTTAGATGTCAAATCTCATGTATCTGTATTATTACATACTCTGCTATAAAAACAAAGGCAAGGAGGAAAGATTACTGTACTGTTACAAGTTGAGGGATCCCATAATTTGCTCAATTTAGTTTTCAGTGTGTTTGTGTAACAGACGTAATGAGGTAGAGGATGTGTCTCAAACCCCGTGTTATTTTTAAGAGAGTATATGGGAATACCAATAAAATTGTCATTCTTTTACTGCCATTATCATTTTACTTCATGCAGTGCAAAGTGGTCATATCAGTACGCTGAATAACACTTAAAATGAATGAGCTTAAATTTGCCTACAGGGAATCACGCCGGCTTCATGCTATGCCATGAATAAACTAGGGATGTTGAAATAAATTCCTGCATGCCTGTGCAAATAATGCTCCCATTTCAAACAAGATCAACATCTTTTCTGAAACCTAATCTATAAACTACATTATTAGAAAATTATAAAATGAAAGTCTTGCAACATATTTCAAGACATTTAATTAAAAGCAATTCTAAAAAGCCTCTTACGCAAAACACGTGAAAGATGATACAGCAGCCGCACTGCCTCCTGAGCTCCCTCCTGTTATTACCCATTTAGACTCTTCGTGCTCAGATTCAGATTTTGGTACAGTTTTTTCCTTGTACTGTCTTGAATAACTCCAGGGATTTTTGACTGGTCCAAATATCCCATCCGTACTCCCAGATCTAAGATAGTCAGATAGGACAAATACAGATAGAAGTGACAGATGACACATTGCACTCACCAAGTTTTTCTTTTCTTCATCCTTCACCCTAACAAATACAATTTCAACACAAGAAGACTGGTGTAGGTACATCCTTGTGCAGTCAATTTCCACAATGTTATACAGAACTGTAAAAAGGGATCTTCACTCCTTTCTGCCACAGAACCTCAGCTTGTACTTCTTTCTAACCTCTGCTAATGCCACTGGAAAGGACATAATCATCACAAAAACTTAAAACTGAATTACAGTATATAACAGTAAATCTCCATGTCTGCTACAAAACAAAGGCCTTCTGGTTTCCCAAGCCTGCATTTGGAAAATGTGAAAGAAGATGACCACAGTCATGTGGGGAAACCACTCTGTTAGAGGTGGGGAAAAAGGCCCTGCAATAGCAGGAACAAGCACTCTTCTGTAAATAACACACTACTACTTACTTTCTAGCCCTCTCCTGAGGCCACAGTCCGTTGGTTTGGAGTGCTAGACTAGCTTGTCAGAATCTGGTTTCAGTTGGCCTGCGGTAATCTTAAGCATGGGCTGTCACCAGAAGAAGGGAGGGGCTTTCCACCTTCCTTGCAACTGCCACCTCATATTCCTGACTCCACAGTGTCAGTGTTATTAGCCAAATCATCAAAGCTGGCAGTTTACACAGTTGAAAATTAACTCAATTGAGATCTTACTTTTAAGCGGGATCAGCTCCCTGATGAAGCTCATGGTGCAGCCATGTTGGTGCCAGCATAAGAGACCATGCAAATACACAGTCCAGAGATGAGAGGCTGGGGGCGAGACAATCCTTTTTGGCAGAATCCTGTGCTTTAATGAGCTTAGGCAACTTGTAACACAGCATAATGAGTCTTTTTTTCCTGTGCTTTTTTCCTGCCCTTCCTCTGAGGAGTGTCTCTGACACAGAAATTACTTTATCTAAAATGATCCAATCAAAGTATTTTCACCCAATCAAACCTATGTCTTCAGCTTAAAAACAAAAGCAAAACACAACACTTATTGTTTCTCATTAGCAACTGAGGTCCCGGACATTCCCTTCCAGATCCACCAGTTCTGGTGACAGAGACTCCCACCCCTAACTGCCCAATGCTGTCCTAGGCTACTGCTTGCTGCCTTCACTGATTTGCCGGCGAACCAATTTGTGACAGCATTTTCCAGTTTGTTCCTGACAAAATCCACCAACACATTAGGCAACATTAGGATAGGAAATTTAAAGTGTTGCTCTGGATTATCCTGCTCACAGCAAATCAGAGTATTCATACACATTAGTCAAGCAGCTGACTGGTAGAGGCAGTAACTGCCATCAAGGGCATGACAATAATTAGCTAAGTGCAGAACCCAGCAGTAAGGAAAGAGGAAAAGGCAGCAAATAGCTGGTGTAGCAACCAGTTCTACTAACATACTACTGATCTGGAAGTATGCTTGTCCACGGCCTTCTGCAAAGGCTGTACCAATACCTCCCCCTCAAACATAGCCATAGTTGAACACTATGTTCTTACAAATCAACATTTATATCATTTACACAACAGTATAAACATTCATGCAACATTAGAGAAATTTATGCAACTCTAAAAACTCTTTGCAGATAAGTATTCATTATTTTCTAACCTCATATAAAGAGGAGTTTAAGGATTACAGATAGATTAGAACAGAAGGTATGGAATCACATGTTAAAAATAATAAATGTCACTCACCCCATGGCAAATTCATCTAGGTTTGTTTTTCCTAAAAGCACAGCTCCCTGATCCAGTAATTTCTGAACTACTGTAGCATTGTAAGGAGAAATATAACCTGAAAATAATCAGAACAGTTAAGGGAGTGGTTGGTGAGATATGGTGGATTTTTAAAAGCAGCTACTCCTCTTGACACTTCAACCTTGTCATTATTTGTGCACATGAATTATCAATACACAGTGCCCAAATTTGGCTTCAAGACAACATCAGTAATTCTTAAAATTTAGCAAAAGTAAACCAAATACTGTTTTGTTTGCAGTGTCTTTTTTTTTCCTCCACAATTTACAATCCAGTAATTCTGGATTATACATTTCTACAGTGTAGAGCTAAGACTTTACACAAATGAATCACACAAGGGTAGTAAATTACTGCATTCAGGCAATTTTCAGGAACTGTCTAAAATGAGAAGAAATGAGAAACAGCTCTTCACTGATGAGTGCTAAGCTATCTTGAATTATTCCCATTATCATAAGATATAGCCGCATATGGTTAACCACAAGCTGAAATATTAACTGTCTATCCTGTGATCAAATGCTTGCACCCTTGAGCACTTTGACCTTAGATAAACTAGGATGAGAACTGTGTCACTTACACGAGATCCTGGGTAGCAACCAACTCCTTCTGTGAATAATGACAGGGATTTCTCCACCCCCACCCTCAAACTTGTACAACAAGGACAACATCACTCCTGATACCCTCAGCCATGACACTGCAATCAACCACAATGGGTCTGAGAATGTGATTAAGGAAAAGCATCTCAGGTAATATAACACTATCTTTAAATGGCAATGTCATATTTTGTTTCTTCTGTTTAAAAAAATGTGTAATAGGATTAGCTCTAGTAAATTAGCAGAAGTCTGTCTTTCTCAAAACTCCAGTTTTACTTTGTGCAGAATAAAGCAGATACAAGAAATGTTTTCTACTTTTGCTTTTACTATGGAAACATTAGAATGTCTTGAAACTTTTCATGGAGTGTTAATAGAAACGATAAGCTTAGGAAATTTCAAAACATTAAAAAAATCTTACAGAACATGTTTGTAAATCAGGAACGTAGACAAAAGAATTGTTAACATCTACTCTTCCTACAGCAATATGAAAACACTATGTAAGTCAACAATTATAAACAGAACAAAAAAAGACTGACTGCATTTTGCTAGACACAAAAGCAGCAAACAGTACTGACTGCTGTCCTGCAAATCTAAAAGTAACACAAAGCAAAATGTGAACTATACAATGATTCCATTTTAATATATGGGCTAGAATAAACACTGTGTTGTTAACAGCAATGTAACTATACAAATAAATGAGATAATGCACGTACAAAAGAAAAAGATGCATCTGTAATACTAGACGACCTTGGCAGAAGAAAGCAGACAAACATTTTCTCATATCAGTTCAGCTCATTTTTTGAAAAAATTCAGATCTCTGGAAGATTCCACTCCATTAAACTTCGAGAGAAAAGAGCTAGAGCTCTGAAATGAGATCCAATTTTACCTCAAAAGCTCTACTCTGCCCTTCATACTGTACCTTTTAGCATGTTTGATGCACATGTTGTCTCAATGCCAGCTGTATTAAAGTTGTCCTTTACTGCAATAGGAATTCCATCTAAAATGCCGAGTGGCTTACCTGCATTAGGAGTTATTGAAAAGACAAGATTAAATCAGCATGCTACACGCATAGTCTTCTCGTCAATTACAATTTATTTTACGTGTCACTTCCGTTGTTTTTTGGAAGCAAGAATGCTACCTGTTTAGCATTTGATCGTTGTCGGTTACATTTTCAAGACCCATTGTCTAAAACTGCTATTAAATATTATGCCCAGACCAGACCTGTCCCTGCAGAGCACAGCTCTGAAAATGTTTCTAAGCCTGCAGGTAGCTGCTTTCAGATAGGTTAGTTATCCCAAAGGAGTGCTTACTTCTTCAAATGTGACCGTGTAATGCTTATTTCAGCCTTAGGTACTGCCTAAATCTACTCCATCCCTAGGCAGGGAGCCAAAAGTTCTGCCTACCTGACACACACAATAGATATGATGTTTAAAAAACAAAACAAAACAAAACAAAAACATTCCTGAAGCAGTGAAAGTCTTCCCTAAGTGATCAACTATCCACCATCCAGAAAAAAAGAAAAAAAAAAATGCCTGCGTCAGGAAGCAAAACTCTCTGGCTGGCAATTTTCTTAAGCTGTCAGAGGATGACAAGTAACACTCTGGAAGGGAAAAACATACCCTTATCAGGCGAAAAGTTCCCTTTTCTGTCTTCCAGGAAACAAGACAGAAAATGAGGATGGCCAGTGTGGGACACAGCTGCCTCTAAATGCTGCAGATAAGAGGATTTAATGCTGCTCTGTTCACCAAACAACTGAAATCAAAGGTGCTTTACTTTCATTTGCCGTTTTAACTTAAAACCTCACAGGCTTAGGAGGATGTCTGTCTACCTCACTCATACAAAAGGGCTACAACAGGCCTACAAAAGACCACTGCACGTTCCTGTTCATGGTAATTGTTGGCTACCAATTTAAAGCAAACTTCTGAGGGAAATAAGAGGCAGCCAGCGGCAGTGCTGTTTGATAACTAGAGAGAGTATTTCATCTGCAGCACCTGCCTTTGAAATAAACTGCCTAGTTTGGACCAGGTCTTGCCCTTGTTTTTTTTTTTTTAACAGAACTCACTACTGGGTGCTATACATACACCCGCCAGCAAACACCCACAGAAACCTCAACTGCAACCCTCGTCCCCTAACGGTCAAAACGAGTTGCACAAACATCTGCTTTAGAAAGAAAAGTTACTTCAGCTACCACAAAGAGCTCCTGCACAAGAGCTTTTTACGGTCCAGTGTCAGTCACAAACAAGCTAACATACCTCGTTGGTATCTTTTCTCTGATTCTTCGGCCTGCTTTAAAGCAGTTTCTTCTGCTACAGTGATGTAAGCATTAAGAAACTTGGTGCTTTTGATGAGAGAAAGGCATCTCTGGCAAAGCTCTATCGGAGTGACCTGTCCGTCCCTTAAAGCCGCCGAAATCTGAAAGGATATTCGCCATTTTCAGCGGCACCCAGACCCGGCGTGCTCGGTTGCTAAAACGCCTCCCCCCGCCGCCGCCCAAGGACGCAGCCTGCGCTACGGGCCGAGGACTTTCGGGCCGGGCCACGGGCCGAGGGCGCCGGAGCAGCCGCCGCCCGGCACGGCGAGCACCGCCGCCGACCCAGGGCAGGGCCA
>VXAL01002728.1:77692-107392 GCA_013399475.1 Chauna torquata | reverse complement strand
GGGCGGGCAGCCGCTGGTGCGCGGCCTCCGCGGCTCTCCGCGGGCGCGGTCCGCCATGCCCTCCTGGGTCATCGACCGGTACGGCCGCAACGACGTGCTGCGCTTCACCAGGGACATGGTGTTCCCCGTCATACACTTCCCGAACGAGGTCATTGTTAAAGTGCACGCCGCCAGCTTGAACCCCATAGACCTTAGCATGCGAAGTAAGTGGCAGGGCCCGTGCTTCTGGAAGGCCCGGGTACGATATAGTAGTGGTCGTATCCTTGTGTCGGCGAGGTAGAATTACGTCTTGTAACTGGCGTTCCCAAAACGAAGCTCCCAAGTCAGCTTCCTTTGCTTCACAGTAGCATCGTCACGGTGTGATTTATCTCCTGGCCTTCTCCCATTTCCCACCACCTGGGTGTTACCAGTTGGTACCCTCGCGATCGAGGCACCGCTGCGTCAGCGGAGCAGGGTTTCCCCTGGGAGGTACTGAATTTCCAGTCTCTTTGGGATCAGCGAGGCTGAAGGTCAAAGCCACCTCAGTGTGTGCGAGCTAATCCAAGCCATGCTGTGCGTTGTCATCTCCCATCTTCCTCAGTTGGTATCTGAGTACCCATTGTGAACTCGTCCAGGAAGTCTGTAACTTTGACTGGATAACTCTTTGCATTTGACACATTTCAGTAGATTTTTTGTCAGTTTCAGGCTTCAAAATAGGAGAAGGAGGTTGCAGTATAGAAGACATTGTACTTCATGCTGAGAAGGGATCCCACTTATCAAACTAGATTCAGTGGTACATGTAGAGATACCTGCAGGAAGCCTGCTGACAGAGATGTAATGTGTGCTTTGGGTCTTTAATCAATGAATTTTAAAACATCTTTGTATATAATTATGGGTTTGATTCTGGGGTACTTGCTATCTGAGGATTCCAGTTGAGTGACCCGCTTGAGCTACTAGCATTTTGAGTTCAATGTAAAATTATTTGGAAGAAACTACATTTTCATCTGACTTCCAAGGTGTCGGGTTTTGTGCCCATTTCTTTTAGTTTCAGTAGTAAAACATTTTCTAGTATAATAGGGCCCATAGGCAGACTTTTCCAAACAGTTGAAAGGGCGTACATGCCCAAATGCAGATTTTTTTTTTAGGCTGAGCAGAGTTATTAGATGTGTAATTCTTGGACATCGCAGCATTTAGCTATTGCTTACTGAATAGAAGTTAAGATTACTCATCTTAGTACATGTTCCTTAATTTTTACAATGATGTTTATGCTGCTTTGTTTACAGTATTTTATTTGAAAAGGTGAATTGAAAGTTTGACATACTTTTGGATTCCTAGGTACATGATGTTGTTGGAAAATGGAGCGTGTCCAGTGGAATTCTTAGAATTTCTGACTGTTACTCCATATTAAATATTTTTGTAACAGAGCCATTTTATGTAGAGTCTAATTAAATCATGACAACAATTTATTAAATTGTTATATGGCAATTTGTATTCTTAAATGTACTGTGTGTTCTTTATGGAGGGAGAATGAAGAGGCCGTAATTGAGATTTGCTCTTTATTTGTAAAATCTGTAAAAAATACTGCAGATTTCGTGCATTCTTAAATTATAACAGAAATACAGAATATACTGAGAATGAGGCATATGAGGTACAGACAATGCTTTCTAAGTGGAATTGTCCAGTTAATAAATTCAAACTCAGTGATGTATGTCATGGTTAATTTCATGTTTTGTAGGTGGTTATGGTGCAACTGCATTAAATATGAAGCGGGATCCCCTGAAAATCAAAAGCACAGACACTGAATTTCCACTAACACTTGGTCGAGATGTCTCTGGTGTTGTCATGGAATGCGGACTAAGTGTGTCTTATTTCAAACCTGGAGATGAGGTGATGCCACTAATCTAATTTTTTCTAAAAGCATATAGTTAAAGTACACCATGAGCTGTTCAACTTTCATATGCCTCTTGCGAAAATTCTTTTCTCATGTTGCACTCTGAATGAGGACTGTCTTGCAGTAAATTCTTAGAATGCTTTCTCCCCTATGTTTTTTCTCTGAAAAACATCACCTTTCCCTGACTTGCTTCCACAAGTTAATTTCCAAATTTCCTTTCTGTTTGTTAATTTTGGTCCATTTCAGTGGTAGCAAGAGAGAAATTTAAATATTTGTAAGTGCACTCAAGATGTTGCTTCATTTTTGGCTGAAGATGGAATTCTAATAGGAAGGAGTCATCTTTTTTTTTTTTTTCCTTGATTAATTTAATTAGTAAGGGTAGGAACTCTAGCATAGCCCAAGAGTCACATCTTTAGTTCCCACATAAATACTGGTATTATTTGCTTTCACCTCTACTAGTTGCTTTCACCTTTCACCAGTTTTAATATAGCAAATACTATTTCTGTCTTTTTTTTCCCAGTCTGGGCTTTCCTGCCATGGAAGTAGGTTGTTGGGTTTGTTTTTTTTTTGAAAAAGCATATATTATACACAATATGGTACAGTTTACTTGCATAACTCAGCAATCCTTCATTGAGTTGTTCTTGTGATGTTTTTTTTAAAGAGTAAGCTAAACTGATATCTTATAAACAATAGTGAAGACATTCTGCAAATTGGAAAAAAGATTTCTTTAACGAAGGTAACTTTTTCATGTAGGTATAATCTTGTGCAAAGTCACAAAAATTGATAGTTGTTTTCTGTTTTTTTTTAGGTATGGGCAGCAATTCCTCCATGGAAACAAGGCACTCTCTCAGAGTTTGTGGTAGCTAGTGCAAATGAGGTAAACCTGCAAAAATGTGGCTAACAGACAAAAAAACAAAACTGTAGATACTGGTGTTCTCTTTCTTTTTTTTCGTTTGGTGTGTAAATAACTGTCTGTTTCTTAATGCTTGGATTGATCTAGACTCCTGCTAGTTATGAATCTTCAAGACGGTTGAAAATGTGAAATACACGATCTGCAATTCAGTAAAGCTTGTTTAAACATTTCAGTGTCACATAGGATCAGCCGTGTGACTTAGATAAGATTGGTTTTATTTCAGGTGTCTTTTAAGCCAAAATGTCTCAGTCACACAGAAGCAGCCTCCTTACCGTATGTAGGTCTCACAGCGTGGTCTGCAGTTAACAAAGTTGGAGGACTGAACCAAAGTAATTGTGGTGGGAAAAGGTAAGTAACTAGTTCTGGTACAAAAACTTAGTGTTTCATTTTTATACTGATCAGCAGCTCCTAAGACATGTCTAGCAGTGGTGAAGACAGTTATACCAAGACATTCACAAAGATCAGCTAGCCTGCAGATGCTAGGTTCAGTCTGTGCAACTGCTAAGAGACTGCTTTAGAGGGAGAGTCAGATGTGAGCCTAACTGAAGTTTTACTAGCCACTTGCTGGTGCAGCCTCGCTTCCTCTATGTAGTGACTCTATAGAAGTAGTCCAATGTGTATGTACTGTATGTGACTGTATAGAGAATTTAAGGATGGTATGTTTAGGAATTTATCAGGACTTTGCCTTTCTGCTCGCTAGGACAGCTATCCAAATAAAATATTCTCTCAGTTATCTTGGCAACTCACGAAAAGTCTTCTCAATCACAGAGGTGTGGTTCACTTGCTCAGTTCCTGCATGCAGGAACCATTTGGGACAAACTGGTTTTCCAGCTTTTTTAGAAAAAAACAGGTGACTGGGTCTCATTTGACCTGTAGGACAGAACTTTAATGAGGTGAGGAAGGCAGAAGAGGAGGGGAAAACAGGCAAGACTAGCAGCCAAATACAAAAAACTGGCTTTGTTTATCAGCCTGTTAATCTGACAGTGGCAGATGAAGGTCAGAAGTGGAAAAATGCATTGAAAAATTGGAGCAGTTACCATTTTTCTCCTGATAATGGAAGTTTGCAGTTATTTTGGCCTTTGGATGTTCATGTAAATAGATAGCAAAATGTTCAGAATGGAAAGAAGAGCCAAAGTAAAAATGCTGGAACTGAAAAATAATCATTAAAACAACTACGCTGTATCAAAGTTTAAGTCATAAAAGAATAATTGGGCAGTAGGAGTCTAGTTACCTGACCTCCTCTTGTCATGGGTGTGTTACAGTTGTAATGCAACACCGTTGCAAAGGATACTAGATTTACTGAAATTCTTCACCCACCTCTTTAGAAGGTAATTGGGGGAGTGGTTGTTCATATGTCACAGTAAATATCTTCATGAAAATATAAAGTAATTGTTTGTTCTAAAGGTAAACAATGTTTTGAGAAAATACAATTGCAAAATTTGAAACAATTTTAAAAAGACATCTTTGAAATTAACTTCCAGCTAGTGATAAAATTCTGAATGCACCATGTCCCTTTTCATTTCTTTAGATTAGATTTAGATTAGATTTCTTTAGATTATTTTTTGTTGTTTCTTATGTAAATAGAATTAACCTAAAGATATGTTGATAGGCTAGCCTTGTTTAAAGTATCTTTCCAATCTTCAGATAAGCATTTAGATTTTTAAAAGTGAAATGCAAACTGCATTTCCATCATGTCTTTACATTTAACATTTACTTTTATGTTCCCAAAAAGTATTTAATTATTCTGTCAGCAAAAAACATTTTATGTACTTATAAAATTATAATGGTTCCCATCTAGAATTTTTGAGTTTTAAAAGCAGCAGAGAATGACTTACGTGATGGTGGTTTTTTTCCCTGAAAAATTTCTTGAAGGAAAATACATATAATGCATTAAAGTGGCTGTGCAGAAATATATTTAATGAACTTTTTATTAGTTTTTCAAGGCAGTAATCTTATAAGGCAAAAATTTACATCATGTTTCTTAATTTCTCGAAAGAATTGAACATATTAGTAAGAAGTTACCTACATAAGTAATTTTATGTTGGTCTTTTTGTCTCCTGTAGGTGTATGTAAATAGCTATGTAGAAGGGTTTATATACACACAAGCGTGTGTCTTGTTTTGAAAGAGCGTCTGTATTCCTTGATGAAAGCTCCTTCACTGATGCTTTATTGCAGTGTTAAGACATCTTAGAAACAGCAAGTTTTTCTATTGGTGTGTATTGTTTTCTTTGCCTCTTTAAGGTGGAAGGGTGGGCTAACCAGAAATACTTGTTATCAGTCCAACACCTGCCAGTATTTTGGTATGACAGGACTACCTGCTGCATCTGCACACATTTTCACAACGTTTGTTTTTACAAGTTACCTGAAGTGTGCTCACATTGTTCATTGTGTCTACTCCTTCACTGTGGCTCTAGTCATTTCTCCATAACTTTTATCCTAAACTGTTGTAATTTATGTCAATGTTCTTGCACAAGTTAAAAGTGAATGTGCTTGTTATCCAGAATATTCAGAATGACTCTGTTGTTTTGAAGTTCTCTGTGGATAATAACCTGGAGAGCTTATGTGTGTGAGGGTCCAATTTCAGGAAAGGGGATGTGCTTGTTCAGCGATAGCTGTTAAATCTTGCATGCAAAAAGCATGATAAAAACAAACCTGACCATTTTGAGAAGTCCTTGAAAACTTCATGTTGGTATGAAATGAGAGTCTTTATATAAAATACAGAGTCAACGTTTCATACATGTGAGTATACTGGGAAGAGATACATTAGGATTCTGCTACTGTAAGCAATTAAACTTACACTCCTTGTTTATATTTTTACAGTGAAAATTTGAATGATATAATACCTCAAGAAAAGCCTTTTTTCCAAAGGCTGTGTGTTACTTCATTGTTTTATCTGTTGAGAAGTAGAAAGTGAGTATAGGTTGTAATACTTCTTGGTAGGATAAATGCATCTTGATACAAGCATAAATGTTAGGGAGATTTTGTTGGCATAATCAAATGGAATTTGATTTTATATTCTACCAGCTCCTGCACCTTCAAACACTTCCCTGCGTCTTTCACTTATGCCAGACAGAATGCCTTGTCCCCACGCCATAAAAACACTGAGCTGTTGAGCTGTGATACATGGATCTCCTGTTTCTACAAGGACTTTTGAGCTGGAAAAAAAAAAATACATGAATGCTGATGCGTGACAGCCACAGCAGTACACGCAGCCTAGGGCAAGTGCTGTGCAGTGTGGATGAGGGCAGTCTCCTGCAGGTGACCTGTGAGTGTTGTGGGTGTGAGTCGCTTGTCATTTGGCCTGGAGGGTGGTAAATTGCTCTGTGGAGCAGGAGCCTTTAGAGTGTAGGCATAGTTTGTCTCTGAAGTGAAGAGCTTTCTTGAAGTCGCCATGTGTGGAGAGAGTTTTAATAATTAGAAATTTTGGTAGGAAGTAGCCCACATAACGTAGGAACAAAACAAATCTGGACCGTATTTCTACCTCAGGAATCTCAGGTGTGTTTACTGAAGTCCTAGCCAAGCAGCTCCCCGCAACTGAAAATGTTATATAAATCCTTGAGCAAAACGTATGTTTTGAAATTACAGCTTTCTCCAAGTTTTGTAATGGAAGAAATATGCTTTAAGCAAGGAGTAAAATTGGAAAGACAGTTTGATAAGGTTTTTTTGAAAGGGATTAAGTGTGACTGTCCTTTGTAATGATAAAGATGGTCTTTACCAGATATCTTGAGTGTAGCATCACTGAGACTTTTCGAGGATAATCTGAATATAAATGTTGCTTCAGACATCTGTTGTTAGAAGCACAGTTCTGAACATAAGTATGTTTTGGCAGATTTTAAAGCATCAGGCATTGTGGTTTCAAATTCTTAATCTGAATTTTTCAGTTTGAATCAGTGAAATAGGGAACAGAATCTGATGAGTTACAAAAGAGTATCCATTTTAGAATGGATACTGTTGCCAAAGCGAAGTCTCTTAGGTTACTTCAAAGAATTTTTGTAAACTGAGACTCCAGATTGTATAGCACAATTTTGCACTGTAAAAGCAATTTCCCTCAACATCCAGCACAGAGAGATTTAAAACAGGAACATCACCAGCTTTTGAAGATACTGAAATTTTTCTGGCAAACTGAAGTTCTGAGAAACATGATGCTCCATGGTCCTATGCCAAGACTTCATCTTGGATGTTCCTTTTGTTCTAGAATTAGCAAATGGGTCCACAGTTGAAGCATTGTTTGTAGCTTCAGCTGCAAGGCTTTCTTACTAACTCCCTTTAAGAAGTTTAGTTAATTAATACAAATATTCAGGTGAAATTTTTGGACAGTGATTAGGCTACTAGCAGTAAGGTTCTCACACCCCTAAAGTTGCATTCAGTTTTGTGAAATTTAGGATAGTATGTTCAGTTAAAATGAACTCTTACTTGATAATAACTTGGTAATATACGCCTTTATTTTCTTGCTTGTGTAACAGTTTCAACAACCTGGCATTTTACAGAGTCTTGTTGAGATGTACTGAACTAGAAAAATTCTACTGCCTTTTTCTAAAGAAAAAGATAATTTAATAGAACTTGTTTATGGTGAGGCTACTTCACTATATTTTGTCTTTCTTTCACGTAAGTATTCAGTGATAGTGGAAAATTATGTTCCATATATTCTGAAGTCCCCAACCTCTCTAAGTAATATGATACTAAACCACTTCTTCTGTTAGATAACACCAATTTGTGTAAAATGTTAGCAAATCAAATTTTTTCTTTAGGAAATATGACAGTGGGGTCTAGGAGACGGAAAGATTCTTACTGACTTTGTTCCAAACTAAGCAATTATGTTTGGGAAAGTGTGGACAGGGACAGGGTTTTTTTGGTAATAAATGTTACTGCTGCCTGAATTTAGTGGAAAGCACGTATAAGGAAGTCTTTTTGGCTGTGCTGAGATAATGCTTTTGGCACAGGAAACAAGATCAGCAATGGTAAGTCACAGTACTAGGTATCTTAAGAGTTAACTATTTAGTAATACTGGATGACAAGTATAATCTTTTGCCTAAAGTAATGTGGTGTCAGAAATGTATAAGAAGCATTAGAATACATAGTTACTATGCCATTTATTTGAAGAACTATTCAATAAATTTTAATTTTCTCTTACAGAGTGTTAATATTAGGAGCTTCAGGAGGAGTTGGTACATTTGCTGTACAGGTAATATAACACAGTATGCACAGGGTGCATCTTCAAACTATTCAATGAGAACAAAATTTAACAAAAGGGAATTGAGGGAAGAAATAGTGAAATAGCAAACTACTGACTGATCTGTTAGAGCTCCAAAAGTGAAATGTTTTGGAATTTATTCCTGTCCATTTGTTACATTGTATTAGTTTAAAGTAGGAAGAAGGGAGTTTCAAAGAAAGGTGTTGGGAATGTAGGTAGTGAAAGATCACGTGTCACAGTTTAGGTGCAGGAAATCTCTTGATTCGTGAAACTTGAGATATGTAGCCTGTTTTCATTATCTTTCAGTCAGCTCTACTCCATAAATATGAAAAGAACTTGATGTATGAGTAGAAAAATGATGGAGAGTGTACATGATTGCAGTTGTGATTTTCCATAATATGTTAGTATTTATGGCTGTTGTGGATGGTCAAATGATGTAAGAGGCGTGAGGCTTTTAAGTGCAATGTGTGTAAAGCACAGTGACTTAGATTAACATTCCCTCGCTGTCTTTGCCCTGTTGCCTTTTTGCCTTCCAGTAGCCTTAAACTTTGGAAAGTCAACATAGTCTTTTATTGATCCTTTAGATGTGGAACATCCTCTTTTCATGCTCTCATTGAATTGGGAGATTTTGATTCTAAGCGGTGTCGTCATGTGCAAACATCTTTCTCTTGAGAATAAGAAAAAAATATGAGTTGGGTGATTGCATCACTGTGTTCCATGTTGCTAGACCATAAGCATAATGTTTTTAGCAGTCTCATAGGAGAAATTTTAGTGGTATGCTCTTTGCCTGATCCATGATAAAGCAGGTGGCTAAGTTAGATCAGTAGGAAAAGCTCACCAACAACTGACTAGTTGTGATTTCTACCTGATTAATCCTGATTAAACTATATTATTTAATCTGAATAAATGGAAAAAAATGATTACTGTGGATGAAAAATGAGGTTTACAGAAGAGAGAAATAACTAGCAAAAATCCTTTGCTTTAACTTTGGGAGTAGAAGATAACCTGACATCCTCTCTGTGGTAAATCAGAGATGACTTTTTCTCATTATTAATATTTAATTTATTTACAGTGAGATAGAGGTATGGAATACTTAATGAGCAGCTATGAAGATAAAATATTGGTCTGCTCACAGTTTTGTAGAGTGTTGGCTATATAAATGTACACTAAGAGGTATTGTCTGAGTTACCAGATTTAGAAGGCAAAATGAGTATTATATTTCAAGTCTTACTTATCCTGAGACCTAGCTTTTGCAAGTGGCATAAAAAAAAAACCTCCTGGCCCACACCAGCTCCTCCCTCCCCCAAAATGCCTTAAATATCGATAAATTTTAACCATTGTTTGTGGCATGTGACAAGTTACCCTGTGTTGGAACAGCCTCCCACTCCGTATTAAAACTGCTCATTTAGTAAGTAAATATAATGAGATTTTGTCCTTTTAAGTTGTTCTTACTGTTTCACTAAAAAACTTTTGACTTTTTTTTCCTACTTGGTTTTAGCTAGTGAAGGCCTGGGGTGCTCACGTGACAGCAGTTTGTTCTCGTGATGCTAGCACACTGATGAAGAAGCTTGGAGCGGATGATGTGATTGATTACAAATCTGGAAATTTGGAAGAGCAACTTAAAACATTGCCCTTGTACGTGTTTGTGTTGCTTAATACTGAGATGAAGGAATTGGTGGTTAGTCCTTCTGCCTTTTGATTTTTTGGCTCCAGTCTATCAGGACTCCTTCTTTTCTATTTTTTCCCCCACTTCTAAAGCCTTTCTTCTAAAGCAAATTCATGCCAGCCCTTTTCGAGTGTAATTTGCCAAGTGAGTATTGCAAGCACAGATTTCGTTGTAAGATTAAGCCAGTTAATTGGGTTTGTGGAGGCAAGCTCACACTTTCACATGCTTCTCTTCAGTGACTGTGATTTGAACAGTTTTGTCAGCTTCCATTCTAGGATCTTGGAGCACTTAAAAAGCATGAATAAATTAAAACAAGTCTCAGGAATCCTGTGTGAGGTTAGTCAATAGCAAAATTGATCTTCTACAGGGAAGAACTATGTCATAAAGCAGTTAAGTGACTTGCCTGAAGTCCTCTAGCCGCTGTGCAACATAGCTGGGAGTGAATTTCTCTTTCGTAAAGTTGAGTACAGCTGCCTCTGATGAATAATCATATTTATCTTGTCACAACAGTTATGTTTAAAGTAGCTTGGGGGTTTTCTCTAGAACCGAAGCTTTTTTTTTGCTTTTGTAATCTTTCCATCTGTTTAAACTTGGTCTACTGTTACTTTTATTGTACTTACATTGGTACTTGCATTGCTGTTTTTAGCTAGATTTAATTAATTTGGGAGGAGAAATAGAAGTTGTTCAATCTATGAAAGAGTCTTACTACTAACTGTGCTAAGAAGGCATGTACCCTTTAACTATGGTGTGATTGGTAGCAGGCCTGGGATCAATTCTGAGGATATTGGCACTGTCTCTTTGGGCAGAATATGCAAAAATTAACTTAACAGTTTGCAAGCAGTGCTAAATTTGCTAAATTGTGCTATTCGACATCTTAAATGCTAAACACCCATTCTAGCAAGCAACCATTTTTAGGAGCTGTGAACAGCCCTTTAATAGGGTGCAGTTTTACGATACAGCTAAGCCCATCGGTCACGTATACTGAGAGGGGTGGTCCTACACCCTCCCCCCTGCCTTTTCAATTGTACTGACTCTTCAGACTCCATGGTAAGCTAGTTTTTTTCTGGAGCATTAGTTTTCACTGTTTTAATTCCTGTTTTGTTGACAACTGAACAATAACATGAAATCACACCCTCGGAAGACAGGCAGGAAAACTATCTTTCCAGAGATGAGAACTTTTCTATTCATTTGCATAAAGTATTTTTTTTCTCTTATTTGTGTATTAGTTAGATGAGATATATGTGTATATACAGTGTGTATCTATTACAATCTGGAGATAACTGGAAATTTGTAGATGAGAACGAGAATGAGCTGTGTATCTAATGGAATAGGTGCATAGCTCCCACTTGCCATATTCAGCCTTTACAGGTTTGCATGCTGGGATAGTGAGAATAAATGCTGAAACTGTGGCTTGTTGCCAGAGGCTGCATATAACCGTTCTGTGAAGAGAAGGTTTTAGACCCTTTGCATTGTTAGGTTCTGCTTCGAATAGGTAGATGCAGAGAAAAGAGCTGTCCGTAGATATGAAATGTCAGTTGAGTCATTTGTTTATGTAACTTTGGCCACTGGAACTGACTTCCATGTGAATACAGCGTGAACAGGAGATGTTCCTAGTCAGGGCAGGAGTCCAGACCAGTGTTTAGATGCATGTAGCGTGTTGTTGAATGCTAGGACCAGACCTCAAGACTGTTCCAGTAATCTCAGTGGGAGGGGTGAAGGGAGAAAGCTCTAGAGGGCTTTAGAGGGAATGTAACTGTGCATCTAAGTGTATCCTTTTTGGAGTTTAAGAGCAGTTTAATTATCTAAATAGCCTGTATCTGCTGTGCAGTGAATGGGCAATAACCTGTAATTTTAACTCCTTTTGTACAGTACAACTGGGATTTAGTTGAAGTTTTGGGATTTTCTTGCTACTATCTTGAAGGCAGATTATTTTAATGCATTGCGATGACAAGAGGAAATGTAAACTACAACTAATTTCTGATATGCGTTCATTTACTTATGATTATTTTCCCCATATTGTCATTTTAAGCCTGTTCTTTGTATGTCTGCAGATTTGATTTCATCCTAGATAATGTTGGTGGATCCACTGAGAAGTGGGCTCTGGGTCTCCTGAAGAAATGGTCAGGAGCCACATATGTTACCTTAGTGACACCTTTCTTGATCAATGTGGACAAACTTGGAGTGGCTGATGGCATGTTGCAAACAGGAGTCACGATTGGTTCCAAAACTGTAAAGGTATTTGACAAAATCCTATATCCTTGAGTGTTAAGTTGTATCCTGATGGCTTCGTTTTGTGGCTTGGATTCTAGTCATGTGGTTCACCTGGGGGCATCTGTCTTGTTTTCCTCATAAATCATTAAGTATACTTCAGATGCGTTTTTACTTTTTCCTTCTTTCTTCCACCAAAAAAAAAAATATTGGGATGGTGCTAATTGGTATATGTGGTACTTTGGGGTGCTTTGAAGATTTGATTCCTTGTTGTGCTTTTCAATGTAGCCTTTTCCATATAGCCTCCTAGTGAGTCCTGCTGACAGCTAGTGTTTTATAGCAAACAGAACAAATGCCTGCCTCATTGAAGTGAGGGTAATTTTGCTACTTGCTTTAGGCTGGTCAGGGTTTCTCTCAAAACATTGTTCCTTGACTGATTCTCTTCATCCTATTCCAGCACTAGAGAGTAATAAAAGTGGTTGAGGGTGGCTAAAAAGTCTTTCATCTCTTTCATGTTCATGTGTCTGGATGGTGATATTGATTTTTCTAGTTTAAAACATTCTCCCAGTGGCCAGTTCAGTGAGGCTTTTTAGAACTTTTCTCTTTCTTCTCTCAACATGTGTACTTGCTCTCCAAATGAACATTGTTCAAGCTGTTGCCATGGTATTCCCATGATGTAATGGTTGAATAAGATTTTAGGTCCAGTACAAATATTTTCAAAGGAAAGCTCAAGAACAAAATGAAAAGCCTGGAAAGAAATCATGTAATGTGATTTCTCAGTTTCCATGTTTCCATGACGAGGAGCATTGTATACCATTTGTTAAAAATCAGCTGTCTTTGGCAGATGAAGACTCTTACACCTTAACAACTTTCTCAGAGGAAATGCTCTTGACTTGTGCTTGTGTGATCTTCCTAAAATGTGTTTCATTTGAGCTGCCATCTGTCATCAGATGGTGATGACTTTGGCAGATGTGATGGTGGACAGTTTAATCACTGACACTAAGGTGGAAGGTTCTAAATGTCATATTGGTGGGTTTATTTCAACCTCTTTCTGAATGTGTATGAACATGCAGCACTGTTTCTCTCTTACATAAGAAATAATGCTATTTCTAGCTGCAGAGACAAGGTCATTGTTTTTTCTCAACTAGCTGACTTCTGCAATTGGACACAGAATTTACCGTGATCCTGTTGTGGTAACAAAACATCCCTGTCTGTACATTTAATCCATATGCTTAGGTAACGTTTTTTTTTTCAGACACTAGCAAATAATTTCCATGTTTTTTTCCTTAAGTTGCTTCTGTAGTGCGTCTATCCTTACTTTTAGTTCCCATTTCAGTTTTCTCTCATAATTTTTAAAATATATTTCTGATCTTTCTTGCAGCATCTCTTTAAAGGAGTCCATTATCGGTGGGCATTTTTTATGCCAAGTGGCCCAAGTTTGGATGAAATAGCGGAACTGGTTGATTCAGGAAAGGTATGTCAGCAATGGTTATTTGGGTTTTTGTGCTGAAAGAGGTGCTGCTTTAACTCAAAACTGGTGTAATTCACAATTGAGGAATAAAATGTTATAAGTCACAGTGAAGAAAACTAGTTAACAGTTGATTTGCTCCAGTTTCTAACTTCTGCCTTTGGCATTGAATTTAGGTATTTATAATCCTTAAGGCTGTTCTGCCTTCTCCCTCTGCATCCTACCCCTTTTTAAAAACACAGTAAGTTATGAGGAAAGAATGTCCAGTGATTGGTTTTTGTGCCAATGGGAATCAACTAGCATGAACTCTGCTGTTGAAAATGATACTCTTTTAGAGGCCTCATTTGGTTCTTTTGGCCAGGATGAACATGTCTGTGTGTATATCTGCATATGCAAAATTCCCTAGCCTGGATGATCAGGAGTCCTGCGCATAATGTGCACAGAACTAGAATGCACATTTATTGCAGATCATAGATGATCTGCATTGGCAGAGTGGTGGTTAATGATTTCAGTGCTTCGGTATAATGTTTGTGATGATTCAGCACGGTGACCTGAAATCTTGTGAGTGTTCATAAGCTTTTGGAGAATCTCAGAGTAGTGGACTTGGGGTAGAGGTGTGAAGGGGCAGATATATTACTGCTTTTCTGATCTTTTCAGATTTATGAGCGTTGTACAAAATGTGTGTGAGAGTGAGCAGTCGATCACCTGTTTATTGGAGTATGTGGTGCTGCAGGTCCTGGCAGTTTTCTCTTCTGGAGAATTTCATGTTGGCAAAGTCTCTAGAGTAGAGAATATGGACAATTGCTGTTGATCTTTTTATGTGGTGCCTGAGCAGAGGAGGAACCGGAGTCTGCCCTGATGGCCTGTAATTCTAGTACGTGAAATCCAGGCCATCTTGTGCTCAAAATCTGTGCATATTTAGAAAAATCTAGCGCTCTCTAAGACAGTTTGAGTTTTGATCTCCTTTTTCTCTATGCATTATGTTCCAAAATTTCATAAAACAGTAAATAAATTTGTCATACTTACGACCTGCTTGCTCCTATTTGCCTTCTCAGTGCTACTGGTCAGAGTAAAAATCTTCCTGAATTCAGCCACTCCTGTCCCTCCGCTGTGACCAGGGTGCTGCTGATACAGCCACTGGAGAGTCTGTGTTTCTTAAAAAGTTGCCTGCTCATAAACAGAGGCCATAGCAGCAGTGGTTTTACACCACTTTGTGTTGCATTTTGTGCACTACCTAAGGCCTTATTCCATAGTCTAGAAAGAAACCCTGGAAGATGCTTTTCATCCTGTGATCTCATCCAAACGCACATCTAAATTATGATTGACTAAGAAACCGAAATGTCCTTGTCTTCGTTCTTACCATTTGTCCTCATTCTTAGCCAGTCACAACTTGTTTTGTGTTCTGCTCCTACCTTGTATGCAAAACAGAAATGCAGAATATGCCCATGAAAGCCTCTTGGAAAACACCTGTTTATGCAATAGAGATAGGACTTAATCAGTGTTCATCTGCCTAATAATCTGGACAGGTGAATTGTAATGCCTTTTAAAATGTACGTCATACATATATGAATGTCCTGATGTACTTTTTGTTGTAAGACGATCATGAGGATAAAGATGTTTGCTTTTTTTTTTTTAAAATTATTCTGTGAGTTCAAGAACAGGTCATAATGTCAGACTGGGTATCTGCGTAGTCATTACTCTACCAGTATTTTGCTCAATTATGTAAAATATTGCAAACACCTGTGTTGTGAACAGTCTTGTATGTCCCAGATGTGTTCCATTTATACAAATGTTAGTGAGACTGAGTTTTATTGTCAAGTCACAAGAGTTTTCTTAAATGGACAGATTATCCATTCAGAAGAGTAGGTATTTGGAAAAAGGGGAGGAGAGAGATATTGGTGGGAATATACCATAATTTCCTGTAACTAAGTGATGAATAAATGTTTCTGTTTGAGTTGGAGTACAATAAATGAGAATTTTAGGGAAAAAAAGCTATTAAAGTGTTGCAAGAAGACTTGGGGAAGCCAGCAGAGTGAGCTCGTGTAGTTAGACTTAGTTTTGAGTGAGTAGAGGTTTGAGTATAGCAGATTTGGTTATTTTGAAATTTCAGTGCATTTTCCTTTCTTCTGTTACAAACATCATAATTTTGGGATTTTGTGAAGTATGAATAGGAGAGCTTCTGAAAAAGAGGGCCATTTTCAAGGAAAGCGTAAATCACAAGGAGGGATTTAAATGGAGGAAATTGAATAGAGCTGATGGTTTAAAGAGATGATGTTATAGTAAGTGAAGCTTTGAAGAGCATAGCTCTGAAGCGGTTGCAGATCATATTGATTTGTCAGGTTCTTTTTCTTTAGTCCTTTTGCACCAACACAGATGTTTAGTTCTGATGTGTTCCATCATCTTCCTTTGTGAAAGCAAAAGGAATCCCCATCCTTCACTGGATGAAGAATAGGCACAAAGGGGGTTATTCTGTTTAAAGATATTTGGTTTTCACACAGGTGATCTTTGCAACAAGGAATAAGAGATTTGCAAAATGTCAACTATGAGGAGTTCTTTGAGGAGTCTTTTTTAATGGGAAGGAGAAGGAAGGAGCTTGATGAGCTGGTAGGGCAAAGAAGGAGAATAATTTTCTTTTCATAATTTACCTGCACATTGGCTCAGTTCTGGGGATTGTAAAACCATTTTCAGCTTGAGCTGTTTGCTCTGCAGCATAACATCTTACTAAGAGAATGTTGTGAGACTGATGGGCCAGGAAGCTGCTGTAATAGAGAAAATCAAGTATTTTCTTGTCAAATTTTAGAGATACTGGCTACTTTCTTAACTGCTGGGATGTCTCTGTTGTGGGTTAAACTCAGCCAGTTAATTACAAGCCAGTAAGGATTGGCTTAACGTTGGGTTCCACCAAATCAACTGATGAAGCGCATGTCAGACGCTAGGGATCTCTTTCCATGGCAGAGCATTCGTTATGAATTACAAGGTTCTCAGGTAAAGGCAACTGAAATCAATAGAGTCTTTGGTTCAGGACATAGATTTGCAGGCATACTGTTCGCTGAAGCACTGTCACTGGTCTCTGCTGGCAGCCTGGACACTGAAAGGCTTGCTAGGAATTAGTTTGATGTATTTGTGATTAGTGTTGTGGGTTTAACATTGACAGTCTTGATTTTTGCTGCTTAACTTTTTACTCCTTTCCAAGGTTGTGCCATTTAGTCCCTGGTGAAAATATATCAACCTCATATAACTACATGAATTTGTAGAAAACCTGTAACTTGTAACTGGGTACTTACTTTGCCTTTTATAAAGCCTGGTGGAGGAAGGCAGGCTCAAGAGACTCAGTGTGGTAAGGGGAGTGCTAAGTAGGTTGCATGTTCTTCCTGGACCATGATAGGGTGTGGGTTAATGTGCAGTCCTACAGAAGTTGGAACGGTATAGGCGTACGTGTGCAGTATTTCTGGTGGCTTAACACTTTTCTCAGAGCAAAGTTGCATCAGATGGGCTGTTGGGTGAAAGCTGATTTCAGAGAAGGAAGGCTAAAGGAAGAAGTAGAGTATCAGATCAAGAAATGAATAGACCATTCTCTGTATTCTTGCCTTTCTAGGTAAATGTTACAGCACAGACACACGTAAGAAAAGCAATTGCATGCCTGTAACTTGCGTAACGTACATGTAATACTGGTATACTTTTTGCTGTAGAAACTAGTTGCGTTGGACTTAGTGACCTGCTTTTGTGGATTGAAGGACAGGATGCTCACTGTTCTTTGGCCCTGCTGTGCTTCTTCCTTTGCAGTGCTGTACACACTCATTCCAATGAGCGTCCTTCTCCATGCTACATTGCAAAGCTTGTACCTTTTTCTTTAATTTTGTGTTTTCTAGTTGCAGTGCTTTTGCTTGTCAGGGTGCGTGGTTGGCTAGAGCCCAGAGATGTTAATCAAGGAGAGGTTGCCAAAGACTCTGTTCAGTCCCGTCTCTTCAAAAAGGAACCTCTATCTGCATTTAATTATGGCCAACAAAAAACATGGTGATTTTTATTAAAACACATCTGCTTCTTTTCCTACAAGTGATGCAGCTTGCTCATACTTTTTGTGAAAATGCTGTATGATTGCATCATAAAAAGTCTGTGAAGAAGACTAATGGAAATCTTGCAAATTGGAGAAATAGCGTTTGAATATGTGAGTTCACATAAACCATGATGAGGTCTGGAAAAATTTCAGCAGATACCTAGTATTTAATCAAATGTGCTGTCTGAGCCGGATGTAATTGCATATTCTGTAGAAAGTTACTACTGGTGTTCTGACCTCTTGTCTCCTGGTATAGGAGGGAACTATGTCCAGCACAATAGCGAAATACAGGGTCAAGAAGACAGCTCTTGTCTGTTGTGAGTTTAATTTGCTGAGACCTAAGTAGACGCAGGTCATAGAGGAATATTTTTGTAGCATCCGTAAAATATATACTTTCATATATTTCATACAACTGTACTAAAGTCTGTTCTGTCTTATTTATATGGTGGTGGTGCCCCAGATCGGTTTAATTACCAGCATAAATAGCAAGACAGCTACTGTGACCATGTCTCCTAGGGGATTCCAGAAGAGAGTTAATTTTTCCTTTAGTTAATAGTTTTTCAGCACAGCTCAGTGGTAACTAAACCCAGGATCTTCTTCCTCACTTCTGCTGATTTAAACTTGGACTAGCCTGGCACACACTACCCTTCTGGGCTTGTTCCAGTTTCTTACTGCTCTTTATTGTGTTCTGTAGAAGCTGTTGCCAGGGCCAATTAAGGAACTGGAGGTTTTTAAACCTCTTCTGCATTCTGAACCATAGCCTGCTTAACTGGGATTTATCTTCTAGCATTTTAATAATGGTAGTTGATACTCATGAGTTACTGTGGGCTGCTGTTAGACATTTGATATTAAAGAATGCACCTTGGCTTGAAAAACTAACGAATAAAGAAAGTCTGGTAATACATGTTTGTAAGAAGACTGTGGGAGTAGACCCCAGGACACCTGCCTTTCACTTTGTCTCTTCACCACCACACCACCATTCTCCTTATGGGTGTATGTGACAACTGTGTTGGATCGTTTTTACTTCTGTTAAGCATTTGTGTACATATATACCCGATGTCTTTAATGTGCTCATGGATGCAAGTGCGTATTCTGAAATACAATTTAGTCAAAAACAGTAGTGGGTAGATGTAAAGCTAGCCATGCAACGTGTGACCAGAGTCAGCTGTTCCAGAAGACAGGAACTTCCTTTAATCTGTGTCGTCAGTGAGGGTTGACTCTAAAACCTGATGATGGCAAGCAGTATGAAGCTCAGCATACACATTGCATACCATTTTAAGGGGAGGGAAGGATGAAGAAAGGGATGGGATTGAGACCCAAAGAACGTGGAACTAGAGCACACTAGGGAAGGAGATGCTCAGCAAAGGAAGAAATAACAGAAACAGCAGAGTCCCAGAACTGAGCATTTTTTCCATGAGATGACAATGAAGTATTGAGCAGATAACTGAATGTTTAGCTGGAGGACAGAGGCTGTTTTTTGTAATGATTTCTGCTCAAGTCTCTCGTTGATGTTGACAGGAGACTCACTAAAGGCCAAGGCAGAGAATCAAGCTCAGCTTTTGTGCCTTGGCTCATACATCGCATTTGGGCATGGTCATTTGTTTATCTTCCAGCTCAGTTAAGTCAAAAGGGCAGGCTGGTCTTTTCCATTAAAGGAAGCCCTTGAGGATTTTGAGGTCTGTTGGAGCACATCGCAGCTGTCACTCTGCGCATGCAAGCATCCTGTGCAGAGCGTGCACACAAGCCATGACCAGAGTCCCAGCCAAGACATAACTCGCACGTGTACTGGGAGAGTGCAGCTGGGAGGGAGGCACTCTGCAAAGCAAGGCTGCCCTGCAGTTGTCACGCAGCCGCCCTTCACAAACCCGGGGAAGAGCCAACGCACCGTCATTGCCCTTGGAGTCAGAGGACTTCTTTCTTTTTGTTCTTGAGCTAACCTTGCTCTGTGGGTCTCTGGGGTTTGGTTTTTCTCTGAGAACTAAAAGGCTCTAGCTCTCCCTCCAGCGGCAGGAAGCAGCTCCAAACTAACCTGAGCAACTTGTTAATAATGAGGGTCAAAGACATCTTCATTCCCTTCATGCTTTCTTGCTTTTTCCCTCCTAATTAATTCAGACTGGGGCATTGCTAGCGCAGAAATGGAAACCTCCAAGGGTGGGCTTGAATTTGCCGTTAGCTGGCGTGTTTCTGCTGACCAGTCAGCTCCTGCCAGGGTCTGCTTACAACCTGCTGTGTTCAGAGAGGGATTGGATACGATACCGCTTTGGTGCTCTATGTAGGATAGCCTTAATCAGCATCAGCAATTACTCTTTATTTTTCAAAACACATGAGTTCATTTCAAGAGACCTGAGATTTATTTCTATAGTATGTTCTACATCAGAGAGAATGAAGAGGAAGAAAACATCTTTCAGCCCCAATCTGTTTTCAGATAAACATTTCAATGCGTGTGTGTGTAATCCTTTCTCTCCCAGACTTTAGTTTAATCCCTTTTCCCTGAATAAATAGGTGTCCTCTGGCAAGGAACTGATGTGTGGCTGTAAATAGGCAGTGTTTTTATTATCCAGTTAATCTCCATTTTTTATCACACATTCAACAAACAGCAGACGCTTCCCTACTTGTTTGTCTGTTCACAGGAAGAAATTTTATCTTAGTCAGTGGATTATGGTAAAGGCTGAGTGAATCACTGTGCTGCAACGTGGTCAGCCCTTTCAGGGTTATTCAAACAATGGGACTGATCAGCCAGCCAGATAAAACGTTTAATGCTCTAGATTGTCAGGATCATCAATTCAGTATTCATGTCTCTCTATAGCATTGCCTAAAGGCAGCGTTTAAATGGAACTAGAGGTTACATCAATGTAGCGGATGGGCTTTCAGTGTTTGGTGGCTGCAATGCACACGGTGTTTTGAACTGTTGGGCTGAATTCAGGGTTCCTCTGAATCCCTGTGTCACCACTTTGCAGATGTGGTGCTTTGAACTCTGCCTAACACACAGCTCTCTCAGGGTTATAAGCTGCAACCCACAATAAATGACTGGAGGTGGCAGAACACTGAAGTTTCATAGTCTTTTTTTCCCTCAATTACTACATGTATCTGAAACTAACTTCTGCTTTGCCCTGGAACCCCCTGTGCTTCACAATGCCGCGCTGCTGAACGGGTTTCTTCCGCTGATACCTTTCCCCTCCTCTAAGCCTCTTGCCCAGGGAGGGTCATCTGTGTCCATGCTCTAGTAGGCTGAGTTTCTGTATTTTTTCCCTGAACTGAAGCACAGCTTTGTCTGTAACCACCAGTAACAGTAACTACTTGTACAAGCACTGCACTTGTGCTTGGCTCAACAAGGTTACTGGACTGTTTTTTTTCCCAAGCTTCTGCGGTGAAAGCAAGGGTTGGTCTTCTTCAGAACAGTCACTGATAAGCGGCACGTTCCTCCTGCAGATTGTCACAGCAGCTGCACTTTACTCAGATGCTCCGTTTACCCAAAGACATTATCTCATTCAAATGTTTTTGGTGCCCTGAGGCCATGTCCCTGACTTTGCTGATGCCCGAGATGACATTTCCATTCTGTGCTGTATGCTGGCTAAATATGATTTTGTCTTGAAGTTAGTCAGTCGTGCCCCACATTTGTTCCCCAGCTGAGCAGTAGCAAGTGTTGAACAGCATCTTTCTGGCTCCTCTGCTGCTTGCTACTTTTCACTTTGCTAGAAGTCAGGCTGTAGAGCTTGTTGTGGCTGAACAAGGGGAAGAAATTAGCCAGCCTTGGGCCCAGCAACATGGCAGATTCAAGGCACTTAGTGAATATATTTGCACAATTGCTTTCTTTGGGAACCAGATGGTAATTCTGACTTTTTCTTTGAAGGGATTCACTCCTTCCTATTTTTCTGTCACATAAAGTTGGACATTACTGGTAAACATGTGTTGACAGTAAAAAGGAAAATCCTAGAAACAAAATTAAGAGACACTGCAGTATAATAGTTTGATTATTGATGTCTTGGAATACTGTTATCATACAACCAAAACTAGCAGCTATTCTAGTGCAATAAATGGACTTGAAGGTAATAAAGAGAAAACAAAAAGCGAGAAGGGTCTGTGTGAGCGTTGACAACTACTAGATGGCATTTGTTGTGCTGCTGAGGAGGGTGCTCAAAACCCTGCTTGGGAAGTGCATGCATGCAAAAAGCTTTCCTTGGTAGTGCTGCACGTTCACCTTCTAAGCAGCATGTCTTGAGTACGTACCCTCTGCCTTCTGGTAAAAGTAAGCCTTTTGGAAGAAGGCACTGTTCTGACATCATTGGCAAATTGGTTGTCTCGTTACTGCTGCTGAATTCCTTTTCTAGTGAAGTGCATGTCCTACTGTGAGAGGGTCGTTACCGGGTTCTGGAGTGTTCAACAAGGTAGTGCGCATGCTAGTATCTGCAAGAAAAAAGCCTGAAGATATTTTTTAGTGCTACAAGTAACAAGGACCTTTTTCTAGCACAATAAATAGGGCATTTCTTTGACTCTTTGTTTCTTAATATCTTCATCACTGCAAGAACTAGCTGCACACTCATCTAGCGTTAATGTTTTCCTCTGATAAGAGGGTTAAGATCAGTTCATCAAAGCAAGAGCATGCATTGGGCTGATATTAGGGCATCTGAGGTAAGAGACCAACCTCAGGGTAGGGCTTTGGAAGGATGGGTGGGAGGCAGCTTTGTGTACAGATCTTACTTTGGCCTCTGGAAGGATGACTCGGAACTTGATGACAGTCTTTTCTCTTGGACTGGCAGTGACAAGTATTTTTCAGAAGCAGCTGGGATTTCTTCTCCCTCCATAGCTATACTGTGATATCACAGTAAAAAAATGCTGATAGGGTTTTCTGGCTCCTTAGTCAAGGATGGGCACAGTGAATACGGTAGTTTCACCTTCATTATCAGAGACTGTTCTAAAAGAATCCAGAAAGCTACTCTACAAAATTAATGTCGAAATAGCAATTGATGCAGTCTGGGCTTAATGATCTGTGTCTACTGGAATACACAGTGGCTGAGTTCTCAAGTGTATCTGAATGAATCAGCAACAAACGGTAGCGTGCTTTTTTTTGTACTTAATTTGTGGCCAGGTCTTTTGAAGATACTGAGGCACGTATTGATGCAGGTAGGCAGCAGATTCATAGGTATCTTTAAAACATCCAACCTTTTGAAAATTCTTGGGTTTAATAAAACAACCAGTATAGAAATATGAGAGTTTAAAGCCTTGCATGGTGACTTTATTTTTAGAGTCCCAGGTTAGGGCTCTGATCTGTGCTAGTAAAGATGTTTCAAAACTTGGGCAAACCACAGCAGAAAGCCTTATCCTGCATGCAGGGGCGTCCCTGAAAAAAAAGTTAAAAGCTAGTGACTACATCAAGCAACTTCTGCCCTAAATACTATTAAAAACCCCTTCCCCTTTATACAATTTTGAAGTGTGATTGAATGTGCTACAACTATGTTATTTTGTTCCTAATGTAGTGACACTTTATTCTGCAGATTCAACCAGTTATCGATCAAGTTTTCTCTTTTTCTGAAGTTCCAAAAGCCTTTCTGAAATTGGAAGAAGGACATGCACGTGGAAAAACAGTGATCAGTGTCGTTAATAAAAAATAAAGTATCTCTAATCATTGTTCTGCCTTCAGTCACATCCTTAACTGGTAAATGACATGAACTTGAATTGGTATGTAGCAACTATTTTCTTCTTACAAAGCTCTTAAAGGACACAATTTTAAAAAAGGCCTTGTTTTAGAAAAAGCCTTTTTGATTCCTTCATACTTTAACTATTAATACACAGAAAAGAAACAATTAGGTCTCTTCAGGTATTTCTACATGAAAACCATGTTACAAGTGTGCTTGTGACTTTTGCAGGACACTCCTCACTCTTGGGACGTGAGGAGCATGGAAATGTTTTCAGTTTGCAGATCTTTGGAGCTTTTGTTTTCTAGATGTTTTTAGCTAAATACTGAAACGGTGAGAGACTTTCATCTGATTGTGTATATGAAATTTGTGCTGTCCTTTTTTCCTTTCCTCAGTTCTGTTCACCTTTATTAATATATATATATGTGAACAACTCAGTCTAGTTCATTCTCAGAACCTGTAAACTCCTGTATGAAGTAGTCACATTGCTGTCTCAAGACTACACTTCATGCTTGATATACTTCGACCAAATCTCTTATGGCATAACTAGAGTAGAAGCATGGAACAAAATCACTAACTGATAATTATTCTAATTGCCTAACTCATGGTACAGATTCAGCTGACTATAGTGTTCACGTGGGTAGGCCAGACATGATTTTGTCAGTAATCAGACCCTGTTCCTTCCATGCCCCCTATCACTGGTGGTGGTGTTGAAGTGTTTGAGGAGCGTGTGGCCGTTGGTCTGTTTTTAAGCTTACCATCTTGTCAGAGATGGGAGTGAGTTACTTCCCCTGCCGCTGTGTAGGTAGATCAAAGGAAAGTGGTAATCTCTTAACTAAGACCTGCACATTACTGCAGTGCAGCTGTGACAGTGGAAAAACCATCTCATGCAGTGCTTCTACCAGGGGACAGAAGCAGCAACCATGTGATCTGCAGCCCCATGTGCAAGCGCACTGAACACCTGGTTGTATAAGAGAAACATCCCTTCCTCAGAGCCTGCAGCTATGCCACACCATGTATTCATTCCTCATTAGCTAGCTGTGGCAGAATAATTATAGCCAGAGAAAAGCACAAGACAGAAGCAAAACTGCCAAATGTTAGCTTTCTAACTTAAATAAAATGTTACCTAACAAATTTATTTGTGAAATGCTGTATTATATATAGCAAGAGCACTTCAATATGACAAAAGTACCACTGTTTGGAACCAATAACACATTTTCTATGAAGAACTAAAAGCAACACGTGAGAAGCAACAAAACTTCAGTACTTCTGTACAAAAGGAAGAAAATTAGTAAGGCACTTCCTCTGGGGTGGTAACAATGAAAGCACCAGTATCCTTTGAGGCAACACAATAGTAATGAAAATGTTACTTTCAAACGGACTTACTATGCAAGACAAAGGCCTGGATGCTCCTAGGAGCAGCGTGTAATAACACTGGTCTAAGCCAGAACAAAATACAGCAGCATAGTACAAAAGTCTTCTCATATTTTACTTTTCTGCCAACATTATTAAGGAAAACTAACAAATGCAGGTTCAGCGCAGGGCAACAGAAGAATTTCCAGGAGTCACTTAGTATGTCTCACTTGCCACAAGTTCTTTACTAAAGCAGTAATGCTTACTTTGAATAGGCACTGCCTTTGTATCCGTGACATTTATCCAGGCTTGGCAGTCTGATTATTTCTTCCCAGCAGAGACTGGGAGCCAGCAGCCCACCACCGACTCTCCAATATCACCCGAAATACCAGGGAGTCTGGCATTCTCCACAGTAAATCAGAGCATAGGCCAAAAGGTGGTGGCTAAAAAGCATAGTAACCACTGAGCTTAAGCTGTTGTAGTCATGTTTAGTGGTGGTTTCCTTAAGAATTTCTTTTTTTCTATATGGTAAATGATTCTAGAGTTCAGGAAGACTGTACTTACTGGAGCTGTTTTAAAAAGTAAAAATTTGACTTGGCAGAGAAGTAAAATAACAAAAAAATTAGGCAGCTTAGAAAATGGGCAGGCAAGTTCTTCACGTTCTAATCAGTTCTTTTGTCAGCCCTCTATTTTTCTAAAAAACATCTACTCATTTATATCTTCTCTACATGAGAAAATCTAGATTTTTTTCTTAATTTAGGAGTTACTATTTTACCATACTAACTATATTTGAAGCCACATGTTAAAAACTCTTTGGATTTGCTGTGTGCTAGAAGTCTTTAAGCTTTCAGTAAATGTAAGTTTGTTCCAGTGAAACAAATATATTAATTTTCAGTAGTGAATATTCCTCTATACTACAGCCCATAGGCCCAAGTTGCTATACCTGCATACACATTGCACTCCTGTCCTTTATAAAATAAGCTTTAATTATTTTTTAGCCCTTCTCTCAGTTAAAAAAAAAAATAACTAAGAAATAATTTAAAAATTACACTTCTTGGCTGTTCTGAATTAACTACTCCCTGACATGACTGTAACTCCGTGGGATCTCTGCCACCTCTAGTTCATCCACACTAGTCTGAGGCATACTACCATTCTTTATCTCACATCGACTGTGATGATTAGAAAGAGGTTGAGAAATACTCAAGCTTTTATAGGGATAATAATCTTAGCTAGAGAGATGTGAAATCATTCTGTTGCTTGTTCTTCTTCAAACTGCAAAGAAAAGACAGAACTCTCATTGTTGATCTTGTATCCTCCAAAGATGGCAGTGCCGATTCTGTTGTCCAGAGTAGTGCTCAATTTGGACGTCATCTTTGCTCATCTGGATTTATACAACTAGTGGTTCCCAACACTGCGTTAACTTTTCTTCGTTGACTGTGTTGACGACAACATGATCCCGATCGTATTGTGTGCCCCCTGTAAAGAAAAATTCAAAGAATATAGACTGTCTTTGAAATAAGAGACAGATTGTACTCTAGGTTTCAGGGCCAATCTAGTAAGTGCTGATGTATATAGTTTCTCCCAAGGCACTGAAAAGAAACTCATTTTCATCACTGCCTGCTTTTGGAATTTCTTTTGAAACGGGGGCCTGCCTGCTCCTCTCCACCCCCCTTCAGTAATTCAGTATTTCAGCCTTTTCAGCCTGGATGGGAAAGGAACAAAACACTCATACAGTCAGGTCTAATTCCTTTAAGACTGCCACTTCCCAAAAGTCAAAGTTAACTGTTCCGTTTCCCCACAAGAGCTGTTGGTTGTCACTTTGCTCTAAAGATGATGTTTACACTATGAAAGAAGTCCTGCTGTTAACAGACAATACGAGCAAGACCATCAAAACCAAAAATTAGAATAAACCAAGGGATGAGGTCTGGTACTCATTTATATGTAACCACTGTATTTTGACCAGCTGCACGACAAGTTGCCATACACAGAATATCACCCAATGTTCAGCTGTTTCCAGTAGTAGCTGCGCATACCTGAATGCAAAATATATCCATTTCTTCGATGGGCTTAAGTTACTCGTGTCACACAATGCCAAACATGTTCCCATGGAAAAGTGCTATATAAGTATTCTGATTCCACCTCAGATGCAAAGAAACGTTCAACTAGAACTGAAAGTGAGAAAACCCCCCCCTTTTTTTTTTTGGATCTAGTACGTTCTGCAGAAGCATAAGATGCAAGCATTTTTCACACAGTACATCACACGTGCAGTAGCAGTACTGTTCTCCCTGGAAGCAGCCATCTATACAGAGCACCAGGACACTCCCTGCGGACACCATCCTGCATTTTCATTCTGCGCCTTTTCTCCCATGCCGCCCTACAGCCTCACCTTCCCAGAATGAGCAAAAGATGTGCCTGGTAGCTCAAAGCCTACTGTGAGTGTCACAAATACAGACTCAGCATTTGTCTTTCTGGGATCTGCTAANGGAAATGCCATCTCAGGCACCTCAGCTGATCTCCACTTTGGGAATATAGGGGAGGCTTTCTGGTGCCACTATCCCAGATCAGAAAGGGCCTCTAAGAAGGTCAGCACCAACATGATTTGTCTCCTTCCCATCACCAATGAATTATTAAAAAGCAATCAAAATACACGGCAGAAATATTTGCAAAGTTCTTCAGAAACAGGAAAAAGCTTTTAACCAGCAGCTACAAAAAATAACATTAGCTACACAGCTCAGTTATCACTGTGAGGGCAAAAAGTACTTTGTAAGCAGCATCTGGTAGACTATAAACAGGTAATAATGGGAAAAGATAAGATTTCTTTCCTATCTTTTAGAAGAAGAGGCTATTTCCTTAGACAGAGCCGTGCTCTCTGCAAGCCACTGCACTATGCCGAGTATCCACAAGGTGGCATTGGTATTGCACAGTTGAACAACCACATCCATTTGCTGAAGAATTCATTAAAGCTCAATTTGTGGTCAAGAATGGATCAGCAAAATTGGCAGAAACAGATAATGTTCCTACTATGCTTTCTCAAATAAACACTAAATGTACCTACAGAATGCATCTGTACTTTCGTCGTCACGCCTACCCATTGTGAAGTTCTTCAGCTGTAAGTGCAGAATATGTAATGTGCTTTGTTTAACTGAAGACAAGTCAGTGCAGTAGTACTGCTTTTTTGGTGCAATCCAGAACTGACTTTAGAAAAAACGTATGCAGAGTCATTGTGAATAAGGACTATCCTTTGAACTAGAGTCTTTTTGATAAGTTTAAAATTAATCACCACTAGCAGTAAAGAGAATTTATGAGTATTTGTGCCAGTGTTGTATCAGTCAGACACTATATAGCCCTTGTCTCACAATTCTGCCAGCCCTGTCCTTTTCAGTCTCAAAGTGCTGACTGTTGACTTTGGTAATTTTTTTATTTTTTTGTAATTGTTATAGTTAATGTCATAGCATCCATCTAAAATTAATTCAAAAATTGCTAAAAAAAATTAACATCTATAAGAAATGACTACTATAAGAAATGACTACTCCTCCGAAAAAAAGTAGAGTTATGTAGGAACATCTGATAATGATAATTTTGCTAATCATTCCTTTTGTTTCTTTATCAGACCTATGAAATTATGAAAGCCAAGACAGAATTTGCTACATGAAGCAAATTGCTGTGACAACAGCTACAGTAAAACGTGCATCAAGTGCACACAGATATTAGGCTTCGATGACAGAATCTCATGTTCACAATAAAGGTATAGTCATTAATGAATAAATGATGAAAATTTTTGCATCTAGTCACATCACTGTACAAGTCTGCCTTTGCTTTCCTAATATCCTTTGGATATTGCATCTACAACTACTACATAAAAAAATTTGCTCTATACAAATTAAAGTTAATGAGAAGCAAGGTAAGAAAAACCTGGCATTTTTAAATAATTATATTCACATCAACCATTGCCAAGTAAAATTAACTGAGGGTATCTACACTGAGTGGACACCAAGAATACAAGATAAGCAAGTACTGTGAGTTACTAAACTCTGTGTAGGAAAAATGAAATGAAGTTCTAGGGCCTGTATAATTCAGGAGGTCAGACTAGCTAATCGGGTCTTTTCTGATTCTAGATTAAAGTAACTATAACACCATCCTTAATTTATAGGCACGTTTAGTGCCTATTCCACTCTAAATACCATGTAATTAAGGCACAGTGTAATGAGATAACACATTTGCTTACCTTTGATATCTAAAACCAGCATAGGCTTCATCTTGCTGTAAATCCTGCCATCAGGACTAATGTGCCAATATTGTTTGTCTTCATTCCGCTCAACTGACAGACCAAGTTTAGAGCCAGGAGTTATAAGATTTCCAACAATTGTCAAGCAGCAATCCTCTGCCATCTATATAATCAGAAAGATGACCACAATTACTCAAAAGGCCTTACTTCTAATATCCACTGTTTTTTAATCAGATAGGAGGGATGTAAGCAGGTGAGAAGGGAATCTAAGAACCACTTTCCCCTAAAGGAATATATTTTTCCCCTAAACTCAAGACTATTTATTTTTTCTTTTGTTCCTGTTTCTGCTGACACTCTCCACTACACAAGAACATTAAAATAACCATGTTGTATCAGATCAAAAGATGCAATTAGCACCTGCCTCTAGCAGTGGCCAGTAACAGATGCCACGGAAGATTACTTTCACTCTGCTCTTATATGCTGTATGTTCATGGTATGCTCTCCCGGTCTAAAGCAATTTCTAGCCCAGAGACTTTTCCATGCAGAGGTGGTATCTTTAATGTCTGAATGGTTTCTGTCCCATGTGTGAGCTTGTTGGTCACCACTCACTGAGATCAATGTGACCCTCTTACACACAAATCCTTCTGTAGCAAGCAGTTCCACATCTTTACTACAACTATTAAAAAACCCACACATTTATTTGATACGCAACTACTGGCTTTATTTGATGCTCTCCTTGACACCCCCCCCTTATTTTAAGGGATGGCTTGCCCACACTACATGTAGTCCTGGCTACTTAGTCTCTTCCTTGTGTGGAGGCCCTCCATCTCCTCCGCTCATCATTTTTTGTTCTTTAGTCTTTTCTAGTTCTACAATAACCTTTTGTGATGGAGAAGGGACATAACTGCACACTGTATAAAGTGTCTGAATTTCACAGTACATCACAATGATATTTTCTTCTTTGTTCTTTATTCTTTTCCAAATCATCTGTACTACTTGATGGCAGAACTCTGCAAATGTCTTTATGGCTAAAAAAAAAATAAAAACCAACAAAAAAACAAAACCTACTGGCAAAAATCAAGCTTACTTGAAAAGAACGTTAAGGCTGTATTAGTAGTA
>VXAL01002728.1:57705-70737 GCA_013399475.1 Chauna torquata | reverse complement strand
GAGCTCCTTACTGCTGGCATGTGTTCTGCATACTTGAAACACATCAACTGGATCAGGAACACATGATGTGAAGTGAGGTCTCAACAGACTCACAACCGTCCTCAGGCATGAAAACAGGCCATGCCAAGACAGAGATGGCTCCATACATACACAACAGCGGATATCCATGCTTCCCTGTGTCTTTACCAGGAAAAATCTAATGTCAACCAATTTCTAGGCAGTGCTTAAATTCCTCTCTAACCTTCCTTTAGTTGTTTCAGGGTTCAGATGATAATGTTACTTAGCATCACCATTATCTCAGCAGCAGTCCAGGTTATCACATAGCAGCCGAGCTATGCTTCCTGTTTGTATGCATGCTATTAGCTTGCGGAAAATGCCAGAGAGGCCTTTTAGCCTACTCCAAAATCAGAGTAGATTAATTCCACCACTAAAGGTTAACACAAGTTAAACTATTAAGCATCATCATGGGTAAAGAGCCCAAGATGTACTATGATCATGTCCCAGTATCTCTGAATCCTCAGCGTCTGCCTTCTGTGATATAAAACTGGTCAGACAGCAACCCTTGAGCCATATGCAATAGTTCAGAAATAACCTACTTCCAAAGAAAGCAGAGACAGAAAAGGAAATCGTCCAATTTTCAACCACACCTTCCACTTGGGGCATTTTTTAAGATTCAGCAGCAACGATGTTACATAAAACATTCCCTACAGCAAGAAGTGCAAGGTCAGCTTAGAGTTTTCTAACTTGCAGCTCTTCCTATGTACTACACTGCATGGAGCTGGTTCCCGTGTATATCTACATTTAGCCATTTCACAGAGTTGCTCACTAAAAATGAGCATTTTCAGCATGACTGTTCAAGTATAAGCCACATCCACAGCTGTTTTTATAATATGTTCAGGGAAAAGAACGCATCGCAAATTCAAGAAGGAACTCTTTTCCATCTGCAACACAACTACTTGGAGCACACAAAGCAAGCACAATCAAGCAAAGAAAGATACTGAGCTTATGAACAAAAGCTCTTAACTTTCACTTCCCAGTTTCCCTTAGAAACGGATCCCTGCAAAAAGGAGCTAAGCTAAACAGTTATAGTAACTTTGCACATTAAAGCACAAAAGGTGCTTCTTTTAATAGGAATGACACCGAAAAGTCATGGGGAAAGTTGTGGGACCTTCAAACAGGGGGGAGGAATTGAGACTGGCACTGCCAAAAACCAGCCACAAAATAAATATGACAGGTGACACTGGTATCTAGAATAGTAAGTTCAAGCTTCTGTAAAATCATGAAAAATGAACAGTGTAATATGATCATTTCCATCTAATTTCTTACTCTGCATTCTTGTTTGCTAACAAACCACTGAGCAAAGCAACCCATTTTCCTCTTCTCCTCAGGTAAGAAGCCTCTGAAGAAGAACACATGACTTGCAGACAGACACAGTTTTGCGCTACTGTCTGAAGCGAGATAAATTGTAGGGCTAGAACAAGTTTCAGAAGCCTTAAGAACTTCAAGAAGCAAAGAACTGGCATTTAGCTGTTTTAACACAACGGTCTCTGTCACAAATAAATTTTCCAAGAGAAAGCTGATCCTTCCAGCGTGAAACAAGCATTTAAAACCCAAGAACCTGATACTGATACGTACACAAGAGCCTATTTTAAACCATGGTGATCATCCACCAACCTTGGCTAGAACCACTTCTATTGTTTTTAATATGATCTGTCTACTTAGCAGACAAAGAGCTCAGAAGGCAGACATACTTGCTACAAATGTTTGTTTACACTGTACATCAAAATGCTCCAGAGACACAAAAGAGGATGACACATTTTAGTTCTTCTTCAACTGCTACATCACTGACAGGTTACCAAAATTACAGTGGAGTGCAATACAGTTGCCAAATTCAAAGAAGAGAGTCAATAATGTACTCTTCCATTTTTAAAATACGTACCACCTCTTCATATAGTTGCAGTAAGTTCCTGGATTCCTGACTACATTTTGCTAGTAATTACTCTGATCCTAAGAGATACTTGCAGATTCCATAAGTGATCTATCATAAGGATTGGTTATAGGCTTGAACAAACTCGTTCCTGACCACTGATGAGTTACAAAATATGTAAATGTTGTTTAGGGTTGTATCAACCGCACATAACAACACTGTGTCTGATTCTGCCAAATGGCATTTGGGCGTTGCTTTGCTTTATCTAGAAGAGTACATTATTTCATGATGAACACAAATTGCATTTCCCTGATGATAGCAATAGGGTTTTATAATTATATGCATTTCATGCAATATTCCTTAGTTGAAGTTTGCTCTTTTAACGTGTAAAAAACAAGGACCGCAGTACAGATACTACTTCACACAGTCCTACTGACATTTCTCAACCTTTTCCAAGGGATCTCTCCTGCTGGGAAATAAAGAGTCTATCTGACACATCTTTGCCTTACAGAAGTCCTTTTGTAAGCTGTTACTAAGAACAGCAGTGCTAGACAGCTGCTTCTATGAGGTCCTCTCCTTTGCAAAAACAGCACAGAGGTCCAAAACCTGACTGCAGATAGGACATTTCACTGGTACTGCACAGGAAAAGAAAAAAGTACTGCTCTGTTGTCCACACATCCCTATCATTTTTACTGTCACCAAAAAAAAAATGGGGAGGTCAGAGATATCAGTGTACTTCTCTGCTTTACTTACAATATTTATAATCTGTAAAGACTTCAGAACTGCTTGAGGTGAACAACCCATTGCCGTCAGATCAGGATAGATTCCTTCTTCTAACACATACTGGTTACCAGAGAATTCTTCCTGGTCAAACACTATGCAACTGCAGGAAGAAGGAGAAGAAACTGTCTTTTAAGAAAACTGTAAGTAAAATGATGCTAGTGTTTCTTAGTCTTTAGTAAGAGATACTGACAGAAACATCATTTACAATGTTCTGTCCTGACAAGCTAAAGATTTGTGTGTACATGTGTATACTGCAAAGCATTGCTCTTTGTAAGTACCCACAGGTGCAACCATTTCAGATGTGAGAAAGCTGTTTGTTTTTTTAAAACTTTTACCATTTTAGTGATTTTGCAATATTCATTCCATATAACTTACCTGCCACCTAAAACTTTTGAAGACTTCACAGCAAATGAATCAATACATCTTGTGTTTTTTTCAAATATTTGGCAGTTACCCTTGAATTCAGGCTCTGAAAATAACTGGACCTTTAAAGAATCATAAACATATTTAAAAACAATTCATTCTTTAACCTTCATCAACATGTCTCTACCATTACTTCTATAACTAGATTACAATATACTTAATTCCAAGGATTGCAATACCAAAAACTACCTCTGTCTGTTAAATCATTTAGTAACATACAAAATAATTCAAAGAACACTAAAAAAGGCAGCTGCTTTGACTATCTGCTAGAGAAGACTTAAATCTCCACAGAATGGTCAGAATAGGCACATCATTAGTAAAGGGTGATAAACTGTTCTGTTTTAGTTTCTTAATCCATTTAATCTCCAAAATACATACTCTTTACACTAAATGAAAACTGTCTGTTTCTCAGAACACAAATGGTAAAGTACGCAGGAGCATGCCAACAGGTGTGGTATATATTCCCAGGATACATGCGCTCTATGTGCCTGTTATAACTACAGTTATAGTCATGTCAGTTCTTTCTTTCTGTACTCTGAGGATGACAGGGTATGAAAGGGTAAGTCACCCAGAGTCTTTTGTCCTTGTTAAAAAGAAGAAAAAAAATTTCTAAACAGCAAACCTGCTAATTTGGTTACAGGATAATTAACCCTGATCACACAGAAGTCATTCACATTATCACATGCCTACCAGCTTTATTCACTCTTAACAGAGATACAAGTGTAGGCATGCACAGCGTTTTCCAAAGAGGAACATGCTGACGAAGGATAGCCTGTTGACTACAAGCCATTACTTCCTAGCTTCCTTAGGATAATGTCTTAATAGGAAACATAATATATAGATGTAAATATTTTTTTACATGCATACAGCAGAAAATAAGCAGCCTTGAGATTTTTATTCCCCATAGTTTATACTTATACCTATACAGGACATTCCAGTGAGGCATGCTACTAATTAAGAATGCAAATTGAGACAGCCAAGACTTTTCTCTCTGGTTTTTAGTTCCATGACATATTCACCATTTTGACTGAAATGAAAATAAAAGTAACTTTGTACAGGCAAAAAGACGAAAAGGTTCAGAATTATGAAAGAATGAAAAAAAGCCCCCCATTACTCTCACTGTCAAAAAAATGTAATAGTACTTGCATATAGGAGAAAGTCCAACATAAAAATGTTAACTCACTGAACAAATTCTCTGCCATTTCCTTCTCTTCGTTATTGACAAATGCAACATTAACTTTTAAGCACAACTCAGAAAGCAGTATTTGTGACTGAACAAGATTCACTTCAAGTGCAACAACCATTAGCAGAACTAATGATCAAAGAAGGAGGTTCAAAACAAATTAAGTCACAACTGTACGGTGCACAATGTCTAACTTGCAGAGCCCTCACCTCTGCAGCAGACTCCACGTACCTTCAGCCGGACACTGAAGCTCTGCATAGATGGGTGCAGGCTCCAGCTCCTAAGAACAATCTCTGATACATCCAAACAGTCCATTGTGCTGACCCAAAACACTGCTTGGGCACTGAAAAAATTCTGAGGACAGCTGTATATTAAATCCCAGCTTCCTTGGACTTTAATGTGCCTTAGTTAGGAGGTTCAGAAAGCAGCCTTCCTTCTTCACTTAGAAGTTCTCACTCTTTGTCTGACTAGTCACCTATCTGTGCAAAAACCTGGGAGTTACAGTATACAAAAAGCCTGGCCCCATTTCTTTATATGTTACACAGACACTACACTGTAAGTTTCATGCACTTAGAGAAGTATCTTACCTTGACTTTACCCCTTTCGCTTCCCACAATATCCTAGAAAAGTTTGGAGAACAAAACAGAAAAAACAAATTTTAAGAAGTGCTAAACTAATGAACATACAAAAGTTTATTATTAATTATTGTTTAAAGAATGTACATAAACTGGATTTGATAGAAAAGACTACCTAGAAATACTTCAGAGAAACTTGCAAAACACGTATAAAATGAACTCCTTACCATAACAATGGGCTGAACTGAAGATATTTTGCAATTCTTCCCCCCCCATGCCTCAATGCTGGGGTATAGCCCTTTATCCAGTATGTACTGCTCCCCTGTAAAGTCAGGATTCTCATAAGCCACCCACCTAAGAGAAAGAGAAGAAGAGGGCAGTGGATAAATGTCGTACTACTTTTTCCAAAACACAGAAGTGTATATTCATTGCTATCTTGATGTAAGAACAAAAAAAAATTTCTCCCCTCAAATGACAAACTGCAATGCTATTAAAACCCTAAACAAACAAAACCATGCATCTGATACTCCAAAAGTCCTGCAAATTTCACTTCCATTCACTCTACTATGTCAATATGAATCGGGGTGAATAAGCCATAGAAGACCACAAGTTCAAATACATCATCTTTTAGATACCTTAAAAGCTGTTTCCAGGAAGAATATTTTGAGATGTTTCACAATTCTATTATTTTACCTAGATTAAGTTCTTCTCTAGGAAAGCAGACATATCAAAATATAAGTGTTTTGGATAAAACTAACTTTCAGAGTCAATTGTTGTCAGAGCAACACTGAAAATCAATATTCCTAAACTTCAGTTGTTTTTAAGCAAACACACACAGAAATTAACAGAACGTTAAGCTGCAGCAAAAGGCATATACGCTAATGAGGGCAGACTGTTCCCTGCCAGGGATCAGCAGGAAGAACATCCTTGACAGTTAAGCACTAAAGCCATCAAAAATTTAACTGGATTAATGTATATAAATTCAAAGCAATTATTGTGCGTATTTAGACCTCATGCCTGACACAGGCCACAAACTCAAATTTCTGCATCAGACCCATAACTTCCGTCTCAACCAGAATATGCCGTTCTGAAAGATATTCAACTTTTGAGATAAACACTTGAACTACTAGAAAAGCATCCAAATCACTACATAAGTCTCTCCAACATTCAATTACCCCTGCAGTGTTTTATTTCTACTCTGAAGTATCTGCTCTCAGCTAGTCTTGCTATGCATAGTCTACTACATTCAAGAAACTTTCCATTACGATGTTCTTCTAACCCAGGGTCAGTACTGTAAGCCCAGATAAAGTGTTCCTGTATCATCACTACCTTTGTTTTTCTCATAAGCTACATAAATTCTGTTGCCTTTCACTGCTAGACTTCCCAAACTTTGCAGCAGTGAGGACTTTGAAACTCCTCGCTTCCCCCCCCTTTTTTTTTTTTTTTGGAGTACAGACATTAGAACTGGCCACAGTAGCAACTGAGTTTCATTCATTATATTTATGCAGGAATCAGGCCATCTTTCCAGTTCTACAAGATAATCTATCCATTGTCAACCAGCTTTTAATTTTAGCCAATGTGTTACTTATGGAGCATGCGCTAGGTTATGCCAAAACCCACTTTCAGTGGCGTCTTCATACAGAATGTCAACACTAACAAAAAAAAATCACATCCTAAAGCAGTGAAATGATACTGAACTTAGAATCTGCAGTGGAGGTTAACTCTCACCTTCTAAATTCACTACAGAAAGATTTACATGCTTTGAGCAACTAGATTCTATTAAGTTGCAGTTTTAGTCCAAGAACAAATGCCAGTCTCTGCAGATACAAGAAAAAGGATAACTTCAGACTGAAATAAAGGTACATCAACACGTATGTGCTGTGAGTATGAACTTCATATTACTTGTCCACGGCAAGCACTCACATAGTGATTCACATTTATCACTACTCACATCTCTTGGTTTGCCTCAGATATAATCAATTATTCTAAATTGTTATGCACTAATTACTTAAGGCATATTTCAAGGCACATTTCAAAATCACCTCATAGTAATTCATCAAAGAGACATTGGTATGTATAATAAATTAAGCAGAAAGTTCAAATGTCTCAGGTGTGTTTAGACCTGTATGCCACATATACCTAAAGCTGTGAGGTTTCCTTAATCAATTTCTTAAGCAGATCCTTATTAGATTTTTCAGTGAGCAAATACCAAGGTATAACTACAAGGCATGACAGTTTAACTTGACATCTATGAAAACAAGTGTTTCTGATATTAAGTGAATGATAAAACATGCCAGATCCCTCCTAAGACTCTCAAAAGCAGGTATTTCTTTTCCTCCTACCTAAAAAGAAGCCTGAATACAGAAGTAATGAATGTATCTCACTTTAAGCACATGTTTAAGTTGAAAACAATGGGATTTAAATTAATAACTACCGCTCTCCCATGCAAGTCAGCCCATGTTGGAGGATTTCTAGAGCCAGGGCTTATTGGTGAAATACTTGTGCTTTTCCACTTCGCTCAGAAGCCCATGCAAGCTGCCAAGAGTACTGGTAACAGCGCCAGGGACAGGAAGCTGAATTCAGCAGCAGCTGAACCTGTCAGACCTCAAGACTACCCCCAGGATGGAGCGCTGCTTTAATCCAACTTCTGACTAACAGGAAGGCCTGGAGAGCAAGACGTAGCCTCCATATCTGAGCAAAAGAGTCACACCCCAGCTGCCAAGCACCACAAGAACTGAAGCGTTACGCTGCAGTGCGGCAACCACCACCCTACCCCACAGGGAGCGACTTCTCTTAACACAATAATTTGTAACCCCCAGCCCGACAAATTGCCGTAGTCAGGCCAAGCAACAGCCTCGTCCCAAGTCACTGCCAGAACTGTGCTGAAGACCTCACTCCTCTGCACCATCCGCGCCACTGGAACTAGAGACGCAGAGAAAAGCATCAATTATATATTGCAAGCGCTTTTACACACACACTATCTTTCCCCAAAGCCTCTATATACAATGTCTAGGAAGAACAACTCCAAACAGTGCTTGGAAGAACAGCCAAGAACGCTGAGACAGACAGTAACTTGCTAAAAGACAGCTTTTCCCATGGTCAGCTCAGGATTCATCTTACCTAACTTCGTCTTAAGTCACTGGCTGTTTCTTATTACATCTGCTCTTTCTAACATCAGCTGAGAGGACTAATCCTGCTTTTTGTGTTGCTCAGACTCCTTACAATAGGACAGATTACCTCTTGGAAGGACCTACATCTCTCTCTCTCAGCTACAGAAGAAATGGCAACACCTTCATTAGATTAAATGATATAGTTGTAAAAAGTTAAGCTTTCAGGCACAGAAGCACTCCTTTAGGTCTGATATAGAATCCGTAATATTTAAACCTTAAATACTATCTGGAGACAAGAGGCTTAAATTGGCCTATATACCGCAATCATTTAGATCACGTGGGGCCAGGGAGAAAACCGGCACTTGCAGGTTTTTTGCATGACTAACAGAGAAGAAGAGGTAATAAAATTCTGTTTATAGGAAAGAGGAAACAGGTTATTTACCATACCCCTTTGTGCTTGTTTCTAGCACCCCACAGACCCACGAACTTTAATTTTGTGACTCTTTGACAGCTTCTCTTTAACGTCAGTTCAGATCAGCTCCGAGATGGAAGGAAAAGGAAGCTTTGTTTGAAATATTCTCCTGCAGGGTAACAAAGGGCTTTTACCCTTTTTTAAGCTCCCAAAGGAGGTTTTTTCTTGTACCTAGCGTCTCTTTAGTTCCACTCACGTTACATTCCCGAGTTCATCTAAATTAAATACCTTACATTCTGGCTCCTGTATATGAACTACTCATCATCTAATGATTTCCTCCATATCACTACGCATACATGCACTAGAAGCAGCCAAATCTGCACTGTGGACTAATTACTTGAAAATTAGAAGGAAACCAGTATGAATTACAGGACCACAGTAAAACAAACACCAATGCAGAACACACATCTGGAAAAGTTCTTCCACCAAGTTAAAAAACAGATTAACTAAAAGGCAGGCTTTTTCAGTATTTTTGGCAAAAGTTTAGCATGTTTATGGATAAAGAAAAGGCATTTCAAAACATGCAATTCCTGTGATTTTGATCACTATTAAATATAAGCTTGAAGAATTATTAAGCAAAGAGGAAAGTCAAAATTGTACAACACAGCTGCTTTTAGTACTTGCTTAAACTTGTAAAGGGCGTTACCTGTTGCTACTAAATACTTTCATTTTCTACCACTTACAATTCTGCCAACTTGGGAGTAAAGATCAAATCCTACTTAAGAAAGAAAGGCCTCTCCTACTTTCAAGCAGTCTGAATTGCTTTCTCCTGCCCCAAACAGTAAAAGAATAAAATACCCTGGATTTTGTGCTTGGCCAATTTCTGAAGAATGCTCAAGACCAAAACATTTATTGATTTAGAATGGATTTAGTAAAGACATTAAAACATTGCTTGAAAACATTCCTCTGAAACAATAGCTGAAAATTTTAATGCAGCTAGCTCTCCATATTCACTCCCCAAATGCAGAGCTGGGCTGTCTTCAGCACACTGTTTAGAGATGCAGTTCAGCTCAGAACTTGTTCACTAATATCTGTGTTCTGCACTGTCAGCCTTTCTTTTCTTTAATATACTGTTCAAATTACAGAGCAATCAAATTAATTATGTGGGAAATATAGATCATGTGTTATCTGTTACTGCTATAACTGCTTACTACAGATACCTGTAGTTAAAAAAGTGTTATGAAAGGTTCAGGGCTTCTTACAGTTTTAATTATTATTTTTTATGAAGTATTTTCAATACGATACCAGGAAGATTACTTAGGACAAGCTTTCATCCAGCCTGTAACAGTTCACTGTGACCTCACGTATGTTCTAGTCTAAATAGCTCTGGGAATTGCTCAATGGATTATTCATCACTGTATGACTGATTTCTTGGAAGGGAAGATATAAAAGTTTTCTACCTGAACAGTTACTTAACACTTAAAATAAAATATTTTATTACCAAGCATGACTTAACGTGATTCATTCAACTTTCTGACACATTAGCATTTACTAAGGCCACCACCACAAAACCCCCAAACACTTGCAACCTCTTTGGAAACAAAAGGGTCATACATAACTGTAAAAGTTGCGTGACAGTCACCTATTACGAACAATGCACCTAAATAAAAAAATGTTTATTGCTACAAATTACACCTTTAAGAGACTAGAAGGTGAGATTACAGGAGAAGTAGCCGAGTCTGTGGTACAAGGGTTTTGTTTGTAATAACTTTTAGCTGCTTTTACCATCAAAGTATTGGAGTCACTCTTAATTACTAGAACACTCATACTAAAGTAGGATTCCTATCTCAGCTGGAACAGTCACATTTACTAGAACAACTACACAATGGGTGCGATAGGTGACCCACAGTTTGTTTCCCAACCTTCGTAGGTGACTCTTTCCCATGCATCTCCCTTGCATATTACCGAAGACAAAAGGGCACAGTGGCTTCAAAGGTCACCATGCAGAAAAACCCGCTGTCACGCCATATTCATACACAAGTTAAAAGCATTCCTTTAGAATGCACAGAGCTTGATTCTGCAGTCTTTACTCAACCAAAATTTGCAGAGATATGACGCAGATAACATGCAGGGTGTGGCTGGATAAGGCAGAGCTTTCAGCAAGTCACCTGCATTCCAGGCAAGGAAAGAGACTGTACATCTCCTACTCCTAGAGTTTGTGTATTTGGAGACGCGATTGCTAATATTTGTTTACATTTCCAAAATATTTTGACACAGTCTACAAAGCTGTGGAACTCAATCTGCAATTGATGTGCCCAACAAATCAAGCAGTAAAATTTACCAACTTATCAACCGCATGTGACAACACAAATGGCACCAAGAATAGGAGTTGTTAATGGCCACGCCAAAAGTTTTAGGAACCTCAGTGAAAAAAAAATAAAATCAAAATGATGGTAGTAAAAAACTATTAACCTATGGGATTCACTGCAAAAGCAACGTTACTTTTCAGAAAGAAACTCCATTTTACACACAACTCAGAGTAAGAGTAAGGAGTTTGCCTCTGGTCAAACACAAGAAGCCTAAGTAAAAACTGGAAATTAGTTCCACAATAATTTTGCTGTTGAAATGCTTTTAAAAATATAGCCATGAGAACAAACTATTTTTACCTCTTTGATGAGATGTTATCTCATATACTAATACTTTGCAAGTCAGTAAGCCAACATTTCCATGTTGTAGAGAACATGATGCAGTCAAGGGCGGAAAATTTTATCTGAAGACTCCACAGAGACATTAGAAGTCAAAGTAAAGAAAAACGTCTTCAAATACCAAAATTCTAAAAAGTATACAAGCACATTTAAAATTAAACAGCAGTTAAAAATACCACTTACACGCCACTTAGCACATTTATAGATTGCGTTCTCAGCCCATATCCAGTGTCTTTCAAATTGGAAATAATTCCTAACACATTAATATTGGAACCCTTTGATCCAAAGTCTTTTTCACTGTACATTATCATATGGGAGCTTGTGAAGTCCTGTTAAAAAAAGAGAAGCACCATAAGGAAAACGCAACATGATGTCTGCATGCTCTCAGGAGATATCTACTACACGTTCTTGGAACTTACGCCAACAACAGGTCGCAGCGACTGCAACTCTTCATCATAGCCACCCCAGTCTGTCCAATCTTGATACGCTCCTTCTTCCAGCAGATACTGATGGCCTTCAAACCCAGGCTTCTCATAAGCAACCCAACTAAACAACAACAACAGAGTCTGTGTATGAAAATCGACAGTTGCCACTGTGTGTTGATACAGAGCAGATACGGATGTGTGACATTTGTTCTTTCTTCTCCCCTCTTCCGTTAAAAATATAGGAGTCTCCTAAATACTTTTTCCATTGACACTAGTATAATTACATAATCATTTCAAACAGGAAAAAAACCTAATAAAAATACTTGCATAGCTTGCCAGAAGTAAAACAAAAAGGTGGAGAGAGTTATATTATGATGAACACTCTGGTTTGACACAGTGTAGAGAGGTAGAGACAGGGCACAAAAAAATAGATCAACATTTCCTGGCTTGTTATGATATAGGTCTTCAACTTAATTTGAGAAGCTTTATGTCCTTCTCTAACCAAAGCCAGATGAAATTACGTAACTCTTCCATGCCTGGGGTTTAAAACAGTTAATTATGGAAACAGCACTAAGACTGGAGAGAAAGAAGTAAGCTGACTCAGGCTGCTCTGAGACAGACTTCTATCTGTCTCCTTGAAAGCCTTTCTACCCCTTCTCTCACCATTGTGAAACTGGGGTGACACAAAGTATTGCCCAGAATGCAACCATTGCTCTAAGTATTTGCAACTTTAACCCAGATATTTGCAATTTTAACCCAGATACATACGTAAAACCAAAAACTGGAAGACATAGCAAATAAACGGGTACCAAATTTATCCACTGTAATTTCCAATCTACAGAGTTACTACTTCCGCGAAAGGGGAAAATTTGGTGTTTTCCCATACTTACACTCCTCCCAGTACTTTCATGGATCCCACTGATGTAAGTGCAAGTCTCGTCTCTTCTTCCGATTCCTTGTCATTTAGCATAAAGATCTCTGATTCTATTTCCACATGTCTCCCTTCAAAGAAAGGCTTCTCATAAATGACTACCTGTCACAGAAACGAAGTAAAATTAAGCTGCAGAGAGCATGACAGATTTTGACAGCACTCAGTTTCTTTTACATGGGTGCATAGAGGGAGAAGGTAAGATTACGAAACTAATTAATGGGGTCTCTCTTTTCAAGACGTATTCCCTTAGACATGCAATATCAGGACTTAAATGTTCATTACCTATCTGCATTATCCAGACAGCTGTTAATACTGTCTCATATATATATGCGATGGATGCATAAATCTGACAGAAATTGCAGTTTCATGGTGTGGTCACATGCACCATGACTAGCCGCTAAGCCATCAGTAGTCACTACACTACCAGATACATTTATCAACCCACATGTAGTTCATGTGTGATAACATACCTTTAGACAATCAAACAGATACTGATTTTTACCTTTGGCTCTCCAGCACATTCAACTTTGCGACCACCCTGTTGGGGGAAATTAAAAA
>VXAL01002728.1:10765-37831 GCA_013399475.1 Chauna torquata | reverse complement strand
CCGCCCGCGGGCCGGGCTGCAGGGGGCCGGGGCGGCGGTCGCCCCACGCCCGGCCCGGGCGGCGTGAGAGTGACTCCGCGGCCTAATGGTGCCGGCGCTCTCCTCAGGCGCTCAATTAGTATTTAATGTTTAATGAATGCTAAACTAGTCGTCTTCTAATTAACGCTTAATTACTTATATGAAGTGGAACAGCTTCGACAGGAAGGACCATGCAAATCTCACTCGGGCGCTTCTGAGGGCCCACCGCGGAGGCGGGAGAGACACCAGGTCAACCCCCTGCGGCTGGCGGCTCGGCACGGCCCACAGCGACTCTCACCTTCTGGCTATTGAAGAAATCGGGGACGGTTTTTTTACGTTTCCTCCACCGGGTGAAAAAGCATTAAGTTATTTATTTTTGCATCATCAGCAGACCAACAGTTGACCTCTGTTCTAAAAACTCCTCCAAATGTGAGTCGTGAAATGTGGTCTTGGCTCCTGGAGAGCCCCACTGAGCCTATTTATTGCTGGTGAAAGAATATGCAGCAACTAATCTTGGCAAGAACATGAAAAATACAGAAAACCTAAAATGAGGAAATTCATGCATATAGTTAGCATATCATACTGCAACCAAACAAAAATCCATGGGATCCCTTGTCTTTGCCTACCTTTCTTAAGTGTTTTGCTTATACAACTTGTAAGCAACTGTAACACCAACAGTCTTGTCTCCACATGTCTAGCGATCTTCCCCCAGCAGCTCTCAAATGATCATGACCCTGACTTTAAGCTTTTTTTTTTTACTTTTTTTTTTTTGATGTGTTTTTAGAGTTAGCAAAATAATCTACAAATGAGATCATTTTGTGTCTGTTGTTTCCTTCCCTTCACTAACTTCTTTAAACCAAACGACTCGAAGAGGAACACCAAGGGCTGATAAAGTTCATACAGCTAAGGCAGTTAAAGTGCTTTTGTGATAACAAGAACAACTATAAATTTCCCTGTATCAGGTACAACAATCATGAGTAATGCAGCCCAATTACTATCTAATTTCTTGGCTCTACGTATTTATTGCCAGTACTAGCTAATTATAGGGAAGGTATAAGGAGACAGTAATGAACATTGCTAGCTAAAATAAAGTAAAAATTTGACATTTGCACAAATGCTTAAAGCAAGCCAATAAGCAATGAGTAACATTCTCTGAAAATTCATAATAACTGCAAGTGTGAGGAGGATGCACTGTATTAGTCATATTCAAAACTGCTAAAATACCAAAATAGGGGAAATTTAACTTTATTATGGTGTCAATCTGCATATTAATATTTGGCTGAATAATAGTTGTCGGTCCTCTAAATTAGTTGGGATTACACTATCAACCTGACAGTCATTATTACACTTGCAGTCAAGCTTTGGGTTTGCAAGACTACACTTGGAAAAAATTAGTTATTTGAACTGTGGATCTGGATTTCTTGCTTCCCAGCAGTTGATTTTCATAAAGTCCATGGGAACTTAATTATCTTTGAGACGTCTCCCCCTTTCAAATGTACTTTAAACTGTCCAACAATTTCAAAAGGTGCTGGATGGAAGGGAGGAGGGACAGCCAGCCAGTCCAGTCACAATAAGCTTTGTTTCCTCAGGGAACGAGGCTAGAAATTTTTGCTTGATCTTGAAATAGCTGCCCTATGTAAACTGTTTTGAAGTAATTTCTTCATACAAAGTACTTTAATTATATACAGCTCTTTCAAAACACATAAAAGGCCAGGCACTTGCCCTGAAGAGCTTGTATTTTAACTCAGATAAATGTAGATGAGCCAGTATTGCCAGTGCAAGAGGGCACAGAGACCAGGGTTCTCAAGATGCGAGAACATGAGGCCCCACCTGACAGAGCACAGCACATAAATATTTGATTTTCAGAGGACAGGAAGTATCCTTTCTCTGCTGAACAGGCTTTTTCAATGTGTTTCAGCTTAAGCATTCTTAACATTGAGAAATTAGCCATTTCAGAAATTTCTGATCAAAGGCTTTGGCAGTGGCAACTTTAAAAGACAAACGAAAAAAAAGACTTGCCTATCCTTTCCTTGGACAGAATGCAGGAAGCTGTTTCAAGTATACCACATGAATCTTTAAAGCTGTGTTCTAATCTGAAAGCAAAACATCTTCTTAACCAAGAAATGTAAATCTTGTTTGTATTTATATTCATATGTGTTTATGTTAGCATCAAAATATTTCCTGTGTTTTTGGCTGTTTTTTTTTTTTTTTTTCTCTTTAGCTAATGTATGCTGCCACAACCAAACCCCTAATTTAACAAAGTAATTAACCATGTGCTTTGCTGGTCTCCAGCAGAGAGAAAGCATAAGCAATTTTAAGTGATTTGTTGAATCAGAACTTCAGGCTGTGTCTTGAGGGATCAACTGGATGTTATTTTGTTAGATTAGTTCATCTGAGTCAATTGAACATGACTGAAAACACTTCTTAGGGCACACATTATAGAAAAAAAGTAGTATTTTTACTAGTCATTACCAATTCTGTGGTAACTAATAGCTGGAAAACCTGGTGTGGACAGTTCTGCAATTTAAACATGTATTTGCTACCACATGTTCACTTTCAGAGGGAAAAAAAGCAACAAAATATTTAGTGAAAAGTATGTTTGACCTCTGTCCTTCACTAGAAGACGATAAATAACTGGATTTCAAGTAATTGCAAACTTTTGATACCCTGCTATATTGAACAATTCTAATAATGTGGGAGCCTTCTAAATTCATACTGGAATGCCAGGAATTCTGGATCTCTTTAAATCACAGTATCATAATTCTCACAACCATGAGAAACAGAAACCCTCAGAGTTCTAGCAGTCATGTGATATCCCAAGAAGTGCATTAGCCAAAAACATTTAAATAAATAAACTACTACTCTTCAGTCTCTAGCATTCCGCACAGTGACTGAGACTCAAACATTCAATGCTTGCAATGCCAGGCTTCGTTAGGCTGAAAATTCTGCTGGAGTATTGCTGGCACAATGTGCTGTAGAAGTAGTAGTAGGAAAACTAGATGGAAGTCTGTACGAATAAAATCTTAAGAGAGAAAAGTCTGAGCAGCACAACATCCACTCAATTCCCTGCTTCAAGTGCTACAGAGAGAAGATTTCATGCCACTCTCCCACTTCCCAGGTGAGTGCCCTAACTACTGAGAGAGGGAGCTGTAGACAGAAATAAAAGCTTGCTGCTTTTACTTGTGTTCTTATTTAAAAAACATGGGAAAAAATTAACAAAACATTTGATCTGATTTTTTTTCTTTTTTAATTCATTGAGGGGGAAAAAAGAAAGCAATTTATTTCAAGTTAACCTAGATGATTTCTACTCTTAACCAGTTACCTTACCGTCAGTAAACTAGATTTGAATTACTTCAATTCACTAAAATAATTTTTCCGTGTTTATTCCGACCCTTCACAAAGCCACAGAAGAGGGGTTACTATTACAAAAAGTAAGACTACGTTACTCTAACCTACACGCTGCCTTCCTCCAAGTAACAAAAGTTTGGCACGCACACACACACACTAAACATTTTTAGAATTTCTTTTAATACATTAGATTCCAGGTTGACAGTTTCCTCTTCAGATGCAGAGAAGGAAATACACTGTAAATTTAACAAGTCCATCCTAGCATGGAATTTACTCCTTCCCTCTTCCAACTCTTTGACTGGTACACTTATATAGGATAGAAACAGCAATAGCTGGACTTTCAACAGTTCCACTTTTACCTGAGCTCTGTATACAGGGAATGTAGTTATATAGATCGAGGAACTTAGCTGAATGACCAAGGAGCTATAAATACAAGACTATTGAGCAGAGTGAAGTGAAATGAACAGAAGTTTTTCTAATAGTCATATTTTTCCACTAACTATGTGTCCTATTTTCCACTAAGGATGTTTTAGCAAAGCAGTTCATGTATTCAAGAAAACAAGACCTGTTTCCAATGTATTTTTTCAGTGTAAAACTAAATTTTTTGTTCAAATGTATATTGAAAATTAGCCATTTTGGAACAGCATGTAGAATAATGAGAATACTGAGCCTACATGTTTAACTGATTTTTTTTTGAAAGGAAATATTCAGCTCAGGAAGCACAGATGTAAGCATAAATCCTGTATTATTTCTTAGGTGCCAAAAGGAGAGATTTAGATATAGAATGTATCAAAAAAAAAAAACCAGCAAGCCTGAAAAGCAAATCATGTAAAATCAAATAAATAGAAATACTTCTAAAAAGCTCAGCAAAGGCAAAGAAGCACAAATAAAAATTGAACAGATCCCTACATCAGTATTTAGGAAAGGAGGTTGATAAAGAAAGAACAGGTATGTCAGAAAAGACATGCCCGCTCCCATCTCCTCTTCCCCAGAGCTAGTTATTTCCATATACTAAAATCTTTACCCCCTCCCCTTCTGTCAACAGCAGCATCTGTTATTTAAAGAGACACTCTATAAAACTAATGGAGATCAAATTGATTTCATGATTTAAAAAAATCTTGTAGGAACCCAAAGATTTCCAGTGGGTTTAAAGGAAAAAAGAAGAGTACCGTTTGCCTTACCATGATGATGATAATTCTTTTTGCAGTTTACAGAAGAATAAACAAACTATGGTGTGTGAGATGCAGTCCTGTGTGATTAACCAAACCCTTTTTCTCAGCAATCCTCCCACGCTTTAACCCCTTCTTTCTTCTGGCAGCACTCAGTTAAAAACAAGCAAAAAAGGAAGCAGTATCTGAAATGAGTCTTTCCAACTGATAAGTAATTTGGCAGACAAATTATAGCTATGAAAGGGACTCAATTAGAGGATAGTAGGAAGAACTGCAGAGGGGTGGCAGCAAGTCCTTCAATAAGCACCTCAGCAGAAGCACAGAACATGTTGCAAAGAGCTATGAAGTTAGTGTTGGGCAAAAGCCTTACATGCATTAATTAACATGTAATACTGGAACGTAGATATGCAACAGTAGGGAAAATATACCACACACGTTGGTTCTCACAAACTTTATTAAAGTTTTTTGATCCACATTTAAGATGGCTAAAGAAAGAAAATCACTTGTGCCTTTTTTCAGCAAGAGATTGACTTATACAGGCATCCTCATTTTTTCACCTTCCTGAGCCGGTATATTAAGTCTGCATTTTTCTAGGGTCTCAAGGAAAAATGATACTAAGAAGAGATTTGAAAAAGTAGAAAACAAGCAGCACCAAAAGTACAAGCAGGGATCATTCAACATTAAAGAATGGAGAGAACATTTAAACTCTCCTGAACTTGGAAGACTTCCAGAAATAAAATTATGTGCAAAAAAATAGCATTAACATAAATTATAGTAGTAGTAACTCTTTGTGTTTCAATGTAAGAGAAAGTGAAAAAGCTTGATATTAGTTAACCTCACATCTTTCCTCTTAGCTTTTCTAGCCTTGGTGCTGGGTCAGAGCCGTATCATTAGATCATCTACTCAACGTAAAGACTCAGCAAGACATCACCTCTTTTGAAGTAAAGAGTGAAAATAAACATATATTATCTGTGTTTTATTCTAAGAGACAGGAACTTGAAAGTATTTGTTCTGTTAAGCAATAGAGGATAAATGGCAAAAGCATTTTGGAAAAGAGACAGGCGCCTGGAAGTCTCCTAGGTCTCTGTAACCGGAAGACACAACTAATAAATATAACCCATTTCCTTTTTTTAAAATTCTGAATGCAGTTTCGAATGATAAAGAATTTGATACATAAATGTTTTTTGCATTTTCTGTTTGTAGGTCTCTTTCTTCTGTTTTGTGAGAAGGCACGGTATCCTGTCACTAAGTCTAAACAGTTTTTCAGTAAGTATGTGTTCAACATAAGCTATATAATTTAGACCTATAGCTTACCATAACACTTCCCAATTCCTTTTAGACTAACTATTTATCTATAATTACTGGAGATAGGAAATAGGCTTCTTTTGCTCTACATTTAAGTGTGTCTGTGGGACAGACTAAGCTATTAATGTCTGGAAGTCAGTTCTTTCCTAAGCACCATCAAATGCTGCTCTTGATCTCTTCCCCTTGCTTTCATGTAAAATTGTTGCTCTCAATAGGAGCTCCACAGTCCTGAAAGTACATGACGTTTGAACAAGTCTTGCAGCATTTCAGGGCATGTACAAGAATCTCATAAAAGTATCAGTAAAATCCACGGGCAACCCAAAATCAGCTACTTTGAAAGAAGACAACTGCAGTTTTCACTACTGGTACTGAGCTTATGGTCAAAGAAAAACCTGCTAGTTAGGTCAGCTAAAAACGCACAAGTGACAACTCATTACATTTTCCATTCTGCATCTTGCTAATCTAAGAAAAAGCATTTTAAGTAGCAATCTGGATTTCTTTGCTAAACACATAGATTAAAACTGATGTGTATTCCTGAAAGGGAAATTACGCATACTGAAAACACCTTCTCAGGACTGTTTATACATTTTTTACATTCAATGACTATTGGACAAGGAGGAAATAATCCTAAGGAGCCACATATATTATTCACCTTTGCCAAACACTGCACTGGTGTGGCTACCCTGTGCTGGCTGATTTGGCTCCTCCTAGGCTAGCTTAGGCATCTCTATGTGATTCTGCATGTAGCTCCATTTCTAATGCACTCCTGTGCTTGATCTTTCTTGTTAGCTCAGTGCTCAACAGATGAAGGATTTAGGTTGTCTCACTCCCTGCTTGCACTGTGTAGGAAACCTAGGTCCTTACCCACAGTTTTAGTTCAGTCTAGGGAAAACATACCTAGCAGTTAGTTTAACTAAAGCACCTAAGTGTTTTGTCCTTCACTGGCTCTAGCTCTGGATACCTAAAGGTAACTTCTGATGTCATTTGACATTTGGAAAATGGGTTCTTTTCACTGAGTGAAACAGATGGTCTGAAACAACAGCTGGAAAACTGAAAGTCCTTTTACTAGCAACACAAGGATTTTCCCCAGCTCAGGCATTGTAGAAAATAGGCTGTCACAGGCACACGGGGCAAGAGACAGAAAGTCATCATTCTAAGCACTGTGTTGTTACTGCAAGACTGTAAAACTGCAAAAGAATAAAGACAAATTGGACTGCAAATTGGACTGCTAAGCTGACCAAACCCAAATTTCATAAACCTAACAACAAAGAGAAGTGCATGTTTGACATGCTTGCTTTGGAAGTAGATGTGATAGTCTTCAAATAGAAAAAAGTTACTGTCTGTTAATGACTCTGAAAACCTTCAGTAGGATGAAAAATGACAATATTTAATCAAAGCGTATTTAAATATGAAATTAATAGAATCTCTCTTCTCCACAGACATTCTCATTAAATAGATAAAAATCACCCAACATAACTTCTGTTATAAATTATCCCAGGGTACCATTTGGGATCTTTAAACAAACAGAACCTTCCAACTGAAGTGTGTCTCAAGCCAACCCCCCAGTATGAAGGCACCCAACATAGCAGCTGCTTTGGAAAATTTGGGCTTGATAGTCTATGTGCTTCAAAGAGCCCTTTTCCAAAACGTAAGAAGTGTTTACACTCCTTGATAACTTCTTTGATGTACAGAGTTTTCATCATGTACAGATGAAGAGTATTAAGTACACAGAACTATTATTACTGAAATACCTTTTCCTGACTTTATAAACATGGCTGGACATCTCATTTTACATTTGAATTACAATGTTATAGTTTAGCATTTATTCTAAATAACAGTGTTCACCTGAGGCTCCCAGAATTCCCTCAAACTAATTATTATAATAATTGTTACAGAGAATTGCCTTATTATTAATTAGAGTAAACTTTATAAAACCAGTCCAGTACAGAGAAGATAGCAGTGACTCAGGACCCACTGGTTCCCTGCAGTGGGCAAAAATTAAATCAAGTGGAATACTCCTGCAAACTCTTTGCTCTTAATCCCACGATTACATCAGTATCGCCTAATATTCACCATTAAGCAACAGAAACTTCTAAGAGAATTTTTTAATGAAATGCATTTATATTCTTAGGTGTGCTTATTTTAGGCTCTAAACATATGTAATTATTATATAAAGCATTAAAATAAACAATATGTGCCTGTCCAGAAAACAGATACATTATTACTTCTGAAGAAAAAGGGAGATGCATGTTTTCCTGCTATTACAGATCTATTATTACAGACATGCTGCATTAACCTACTGCACCCAAGTTTGTGCACACAAACTACTAAACGTTAACTGCTAAAGAGACGTAACTACAGCAGCATTTAAATCTCACTAGTATTACTAGTGGATAATTGGATGAATGTTCAAATTCCTACCTGGTATTCTTAAAAAAAAAAATCAGGTATATATATATTTTTGATTAAGAATAATGTAATGGGGAATTGGATCAAACTAGATTAAGCTCTGCAGTTCACAAATACCAACATTTCCAGGAAATGTCACAAAATACACAGGGTTATTGATTCCACACTTGAGTTTCTGAACAAGATGTTAGTTTGGGCACAGGCCAATCCAACATACTCTAGGACTGGCATTGGTGCCTGTGGCTTAGAACAAAGAGGCATTACGAAGAGGCACTTTTTGAGTTAACCATTAAAAGCAGCAGGATTAAGCAAATACAGTTTTAAATACCACAGTTACAGTGTTCGGCTCAAACTATTTGAAAACCTTTCTAAATAAAACCTGGTAAAAACACTGCTCCATTAGCGACTCTGGGGGACCACTTTGTATAAGCCCACTCCACTGCTCCTCAGTGCTTGAGGCCATAGGAGGCACCTGGGACAGCCTGGTTAAAACCTGGTAGGCTACAAGTGCTTCCTGTCCGCAGAAGGAAGGAGCATGTGTTCTCTCCTGTTCCTACTCCACCGCTTCCCTCCTACGCCTTCTTGGCAGCTGGTGGGGAGGGGGTGTGAACAGAAATCTCTGCTAGCCATACAGTTTCCCTCTAGCTACCTAACCTTTTTGTCTGCGAGTGTCTCCATCTTTTGTCTCTGCTGCAACTCAGGCTTTCCCAGCCAGCCACACGATGAGCCTGACAAGTCCCTTCAGTTTCTCAGCTCTGCACAGCGCTCTGGACAGCAGCCAGCAACAGGCAGGGTGAGGTGCTGTTTCGCTGGGCAGCCGCTTAGGAAAAGCAGGACGCAAAGTGTATATACCATTCCCATGTTTGGAAAGTTTTTTGTTTTTTTCAGTGCCAAAAGTCAGAAATTTACCTGATGAAAATTAAGTCTTACATGCCAAAGAAAAAACATACCCTCAGCATTTCCAGAAGCAAAACAATCAAAACTCCTCTGGAGAAGAGGGGAGGGGAATATTCAGAATTACCACTGATAACTCTTCTAGAAATCACAAGTTTCTCTGGAAGAAATACAAAAAAGTAAACAGATCTTGATGTTCTTTTTATCTAAATACTGGTTACTAAACATTTACTGTGTAGTTTGTTCAGATTTCTCAGACTTCTCAATAGCTACACTTTTCAATCCCTATTTTCCTCCTAGACAATTATTTTCTTTTCAGCAAATATACCTTAGAAATCAAATAGGTAAAATGAGAAGAAAAAAATGGGAGGGGGATTGTAAAGATGGGAAAGGAAAAGAGGTTATATTTTTGTTTGCATGTCATAGAGTATAATTCAGAGGAAATTACCTTGTCGTGTACCATTATAAAAAGCAATGTTTGTAGAATAAAACATTATATTCTATATAAATCTTTAGATATTGTTTGCAATTACAACAAACTCAAAACTTATCTGTTGAAATGTAACCCACTGTGATTTTGAAAGTTATTTGAACAAACCTACTTTGTAGGAATGGCAGATTTATTTTAAAATCTCTAAGTCTTACTCAAACAGTTTAGGCAATTCTTTATTAAACTGGATCACACTTGCAGATCTTGAGCATGGCAGACTGAGTGCATGTTTTAAAGGGATAAGTGAAGAAGCATTCCAGCTTATTCACTGTAATCCAGTTCTCAGGACAATAAAACCAGAAAGATGAAATTTTTCATGACTACTCTTTGCAAACCTATTATTATACTGCAGCTGGAACCACAGAGCAATAAATTATACATATATGTACATACACACACTTTCCTAATTTTCATATACATTATATAGAGTATAAAATGGCAAAAGCCTGGTCAGGAGGAGTGAACTATTACTGAAAGCTTTGTGTTGCAATCTTCTCAGATCTGAGGGTGCACAGGTGTACTGTGGATATGCTGAGCCACCTGGTCACGTAGCATGGCAAAATGGAAATAGGGCTACACCCAAAGAGAGCCCAGCTGGCTGCCAAGGTCCTGAAAACCATTCCAACACATTGCACAAGTGTGGAAGTGGTACAAGAAAAGCATGATGCAAAGCCGTCTACAGCTCTCCACAGAGATCGCTACACAACAGCCTCGCACGGAGGCCAGAAACAAACTCCTGGTGATTCAAACACCAACTTCACAGGACTGTACTTACCAAGGGAAAGAAAAGGGAGGAGTATGCCCTTTGGGAAGAAGGCGGAAAAGTGCCTGGTGTCATCCTAAGAAAGAGTTACATAGTAGCATGAGCAACACCAGGGAGATGTTGAAATGCTATCTAGTTAGGTGTTTGGCAGGGTGATACACAAAGGTGGGGTAGATAAAGGATGGCCACTGATAACACTGGACTGCCCGGTGCATGCTCCCACGTCACCATTAGCAGACTCATTGCGCACTGACAACAGACCTCCTCACTGCTTTGCAAGGCAGGATTGGCTCATTGCCTTGCCTGGGCAATGCTGTTCAGCTGGAACACCGTACTGTCTTGCTCCTGCACAGCACAGCGTTGTGCCAGTTTGATAGACCTCATGTTTTGTCACTGCCTGGGGGGCAGACTGTAGATTATTCAGTGCTTCGGTTCTGAAGAACTCGGCACTATCATGCATTCTGGACAATTGCTCCTGTGACTGCCTTTTAAGCAGTCGCTAACCATCTCAAACACATTTTCTCCCATTGCATCTTCTAGTTTCTTCACAGTATTACATGAAGCATGTAATAACTAAAATGAAATTAAATTCCAAACATAGCTCAACTCAAAGACTACGCAGGATGCAAGTCTAATGTGAAGTTGGACATGGCTTTTTTGTAATTCTCCTGTGTCAAGGTAGATGTGTTCAAGTGTTTGGAAGGAGAGTGCTCTAAGTGCCGTCTGTCATAAGTTGCCAGCCAAGAGTAAATACATGTATGTTGTCTGATACATGTTACTGTTTTTTCTAAACCATGTAAATACAAAAAAACAAAACAACAAAAAAACTATGTCCTCAATAAATTTTGAGTACTTGAAAGATGTCTATCAGAATAAGAATTAATTGGTATTCCTACCGTGCCTTCAAATTTATTCATATTCAGAAGGGGGGGGGGGTCAGGGAACCTACTTGATTCAGTACAACCATTGCCATCTTGAATGCCAAAGTCCTAGAATACAAGACAGATTTCTCTCACACCAATATTCCAGAAGCAACGTTCCTTCTACGAAAATGCTAAGCAGCTCCAGGCCATCTTCCTTCCTGTCTTTTGCACTTGTCTCTAAGGCCCATGTTAACTGTCAGCTGTAGTCCTGTATACCTGCAATCAACCACAGCTTAAATGGTCTTGTGCTACAGTTCAAAAGTAAACTCCTCATCAAAAAGCAGCAGAAGTATGAGAGACAGATGTTTTCGAGGTCTCTCTCAACCAGATGCAAGAACTGACCACAACCTAGATGTTATTTTTAGGAAACAGGAGAGTTGGTGACTTAAGCCAGGTTGCAAATAGCAAAACGAAAACCTTTTTAAGTAAATACAGAAATGGATTTGTGGTTCAAATGGGGATAAGAGGTATAACAAGCTGGGAATATGGAATAAAGTGGAACAACAAGGAAATTGCAATGATGCCATCAGTCTAGTCAGCAGAACAGTATTTTATTAAGCAGAGAAGTAACTGCATTGAGCAATGCTCAGAGAGCTTCCGTCATGGATAGCTGAGAACCTCTCTTGTGCTGTAATTACCCCTAAATTTCATGAGTTTTTGGAAGATAAAAGGATGAGCATCTTTTCAGTGAACTGTGTTACAAAGCCAAATCATAATAATCAGATAGTTTTACAGTGCACCTGGTGTCCAAGCTTTTTGGTATCGGGACTTCTCAGAATTTTGGTCTCTGCCTACACAATACATACAACTGTGCATATATAACTGGCTCCTGGATTCCTCTGCCATCATTATTAACAAATGCAGTTGAATTGTGGGCACCTAGCAATTTTTTCTATGAAAGAACCATAGTTTTTTATCCAGAGCATCTCTGCTGCAGTGCTATCTATGCTTGGTGTGTCTTGGGAAATCTAGGCAGAACGATGCTTAACCAAAGGCACATACCATTATGGATACACTTAAATCAGTAATTCTTAACTCTATTGTATACCTCACATCAGTCATGCTAGAAAGAAAGTTCTAGTATGCATGGCTAAAATTTCTGGGGATGCAATTACAACAGCAGTTCCTCTAACCAGAGACATAAAATAAATCACTTACATTAAGACCCCACTGGTAGTGTCCTAGAGAAGCATAACAGCTTACTGTGTCTTCTGAACACTCCTGCTTACAGTTTTGGTTTTGATATCTTACTTACCTGCTATGAATTTCACCTATAAACAAGTACTTGTTGTTACTTTGTTTTTGGCATTCTTTGGTTCCATCTCTTCTGTCTCTCCTCTCTGGTATCCCTCTTGTCCCCCTTCCTCTCTTATTTAGGCCTTGACAAAGCACAGATAACAGATAAAGCAGTGGGAGCGCAATCATTACAGCTCAAATGCAAAAGTGCCTGATGTACACAAATTCATAGCACGTTTACCTTTTTTCTTCCTTTAATGCAGACATGATATCTGAGTTCCGTCAGCCTGCGAAGCATCGCCAGTGTTGAATTACAACTACAGGTGGCTGTCCTGCTGTCCTGATTCAGCATCCCTACAGCCATGCTGGTACCCACATGTGCTATGAAAAGCAAATTGTTTATACAGGGGCTTTCCTACTTCTACAGATTTTAGTGTGAATGCTAAGAAACATTTATATTAGAAGACAGTACCATAAGTTATTTAAGCTGAAAGAATTAACAAAAACATAGTTCTGTCCTCCAGTGTTACTTAGCACTGTTCTTTAGGAAGAGCTGGCCAACATGTGTGCTCTTGCTAGCAGGTGGTATTACGTAATGGCTGTCGGTACGTGCTGGGGCCAGTTTTACCTTGTCTGCATGATACTGAGCATCCCTTTCTGTCAGATGCACTCACAGTAGTCAACACTGCTATTACATCTCTGCAGACTGTGCTCTTAAATAGTCTCTTAATGGAAAGCCTATTGACAGAAGCTATCTCCAAGTCACTCTCCCTGCAACCCTTTGTGGATTTTAACATTTTACCAAATCATTTCAGGTTACTGGTTTATGACACTACTCACCAAATACTGTGGACAAGTAATTTAAGATACAGTGGCTTCTCAGAGCACAAGTGTCTGTGGGAGACATCACTGTGACTTAAGTGGTCAGCTTTTAAATTCTGTCCCAGTTCTGTACATTCTGGCTTCCACAATGACTTCAGTACTATTTAGAGTTTGTTTGCTTCTTATTGGTTGTTGTGTTGTTGGTTTTTTAATTATGAATTGCATATTTATCAACTAAATGACTCTGAAAGAATATTTCAGTATTAATCATCTCAAACTATTGCAAAACATAGCATGACTCAGAGCTAAGCATCCTATAAAAACTTTAAAAGTTGAAAGAACAGACAGGGCAAATTAAGTATTTGCCAGGTGTAGTATATAAATCCTTTGTTAACCATATAAGAAATGCTGGCAGGACTAGGACAAAATGAGGCATTCTTTTTCACTTCCCACATCTCTCCACCCTACTCAACTGGTTTGGTTTGAAAATTTGATTACTCTTTTTTTTTTTTTCTTCCTCCATGAATTTCAAAGCAAAGACTTCAGTGCTCTTTTTCTATTAACATCACTTTCTTGCCCAAACCACAGTATGGTTGAAGCCTAAGAATAGGTACAAATTGCATAGATAGGATAAAAGAAAAAAAAAACAACTTAGATAAACTATTATAACTTTCTCATGTTTTCCTAGACATTTTTGACCACAATAAGGTATTACTGTGCTGGGCAGCCAGCACAATAACATCCTATTTAAATCCATATTAGAAGCCACATAGACAATGAATAATGTAGCTATTCTAAATTTTGTCAAAGAACTCTCATATGATCCATGCTTCATCACATTTGATCTCTTCCCATTCTCTCTGCATACCGTTCTCTTCAATTCACACAAATACATCAGGAGGGTGATCGCAAATCCATGGCTCATGGATAACATTCCCCAAACTTTAATATATTCATACACACATTTAAATATGTATACATATATGCATATAAATTAATATAAATAAAATCTTCGTATCTATCCTAGCCTATAAAAATCTGTCTCTATTGCTGTATTTTTGGTTCACTTAAAGCACAGAAATTTACTTCTCCAGGTTTCCCATAAATTAGTGCATTAGAGGCCCACGGCATGCAGGTGACTGTCACAGGCAGATCTAGCTATTTACAGAATTTAAACGTTATGCTTTAAAATTTAAAACATGGGAGGCTACCCTCTTCTCTACAGGAATGACACTGGGGAGCAAAGTGATTAAAAAGTAGCCCTACTGGAGTGAGCACAAGCATGCCTAATTGAAAAGGAAGTAAATGCCAGCTTTATGTTGAAGAATATTATATGAGAGTTATCATGGGATTTTGCACCCATCTTCCTAGTAACAGGGGAGGGTTCCTAGAGGAAAAAAAAAGAGGAAAATGATAACACAACAGCTACACTGAGGGGATGGGGGGGGGGGGGTGCAGAACACAACGCACATTACTTTACACAACAGCGGAGCATAAATATAATTAAGCTAATAGAAACTCCATCAAGAATTCTGATGTTCAGCACAACACTGAGCAGAATATTTTCCCTGGTGGTTTGGTTTTTGTTTTTGTTTTGGTGATACAATAAAAGTTTGTCCTGCTGCAACATTTACTCAGCTAGAAAGGTATAGCTTACTCCAAAGAGTTGAGGACCTGCCTGGATTTTAAAAGAGAACAAAACAAAACCAAGAACAAGCCCACCCCCACCTTCCAGTCTCCTCTTAAGTAACTGCGTTGCTGTAACTGCCCTTCAGCTCAAAGGAAAAAATTCCTAAAATGTCATAAAACTTGCCCTTCCCTTTTCCTGAGTGTCCACACAAAGCAGATAAGTGGTCTCCTGTTTTTTTTTTTTTGTCATCTGAGAAAACATACAACAGCAAATACTCTTGGCCCCTGCATGACTCAGTTCGTAGGACTTTGGCTATAGGGTTTTTTTTAGCTTTTTAATTCCAGGATGAAGAAGGATTCCTTTTCTTCTTTCCATCTGAAGTTTTGGGAGGAGATTGGTTAACCACTGAAAGGCCTTATCTGTTGAAAACGGTGGTGAACCTTAAGGCAAAGACTTGTTCTCCTCAGGGCAGGCTCCTCACCTATCCACAAACTGATCATTTTGTTGTCTTACTCTGGAAAGTGGTTCACCTGCTTTCTCACTTACTTGGTACTGGAAGTTTATCAAGTGGCAATATAAAATGCTTTGCTTCCACAATTAAAACTCTGGCAGGGGATTTTGTAACCCTGTGGAGTCCCAAATAGACTGGAGGCTTTGTTATTTCTTGAGAAAATAAAGCACTGTATGGAGAAATACTGTGAGGACCTGGGCTGGATGTCTTGCTGACATCATTACTCTGAGCAAGGCAGACATGAAATTAAAGAAGCAGATGAGGAATGCTAAACTGAAAATATCCTAGACCTTGACGAGCTTATCATCTTGAAAGATGAGTTAAAGAACAGGAGGATTTTCGGATCTGCATATCTGCTGTCTCAGGAATATGGCAAAGGCAGTGATAGAATAAACTCATTTAATCCAGTAATTTGACACAGAATCAAAATGGGCTTCCATAGCCACACCTGGGTGTTAGAAGTACTCCACCCAGTTTTCTTAGTTAAATATTCATGTCATAGGACTGAATCTGTGTGTGAAAGGCAGTGGCTCTGTTCAGGTAGCAAGTAGGTGTGAGAACTCTTATCTAGATGGAGAATCCTGAGAAACCTTTAGACAGATAGCTGTTTATAGGACTCAAAATGACTAATCAACACCTTGATGTACAAGGAGAGACAGCATTAGAGCACACATATATGACTGTTAGAAAAAAATTGTTTAAAACCTAAATATCTTATATAGAATTTGAAAATCCAGATTTTTTGTAACCGTTGCTCCTAGTGAAGAGGAATTGTATAAATAATGAAGGATTAAGAACATTGTTTTCATTCACTCATTTTACTGTCAGCAGAAGCCAATATAAATTTAAAATTGTTCTACAGGAGCAAATACCTTTCAGCCTAACTATATGGAAACCTATCAGCTTAAAGCCTATTTGTCTGTAACTACATAATTTAAGGTCATCTGAGTTTGCAGGATTGCAGGCAGGACTCCTCAATTTGTATTAGCATCCATTTTGTCCCTGTTGAAACGCTATGACTGCAAAATACACATTTATCTGTGATTTAGACCTCAAATCAAATTATTATTTATTTGAAGAAAACTGATTGTAACAAACATTCAGGAAGTTGCTTCTTCATCCATAGTAAGAACACTAGCCACACTGCTTTATTAATTTAAACATTCTTAAAAATATATAAAAAACCTGTCATAAAATTATGGCCATAGCTGTCTACTTCATGTAGTATAGACTATATGACAGCTCAAATAATCTTCAATTTGGATCTGCACAGACATTCCATCATAAACACAAACAGGAATCTAATCAAGCTATTTTCCTTCATTTACAAACAAACTCAAATACACAAAATACTCCTCCTATATAGCTCCTCCAAGCAAACCTGGATTGTGCAAACATAACCAAGGACAGAATGCATTACTTGGAAAAATGAAAAGGAATAAGCTGAGTTTTATATATCTAGAAATGGAGTACTTTGCAGAACCAACATCAAGAATTTTTTTTTTGTTTGTTTTTAGTATTTAATAGTGTTACGAAACTTCCATTTGCCAAAATACCAAAAGGTAAACTGCTAAACTTCATTTCTTTAAAACAAATGTTTTGCATATTAAAAAGGACTAGAAGAGTCAAGAAAATGAAATGTATTTTTAAATTTTTATCATTTATTAATTTCTCATAGATCTAGTTGCCTCCAATGATTTAATGAACAGATGCTATTTACATCTTTGGTAAGTGCACTTAAAAAAAAATCTTGTCGATTGTTACACAGTTGATATTTTCAGTTGGTCAAATCAGAAGCTTACAATAAAACAATGTGATAAATTCCAAACTGCCTTGCAAAGGGAAAAAATTGTGGAAATCTTTGTACAGAAGTAGAAATACGTCTGAATCACCATCAAAGGTATTTGATGAGAGAACACTATTGATATAGAATGATGTAGCTTTTTTTTTTTTGGAAAAACAATGTAGTGAGAGGAAATATTTTAGCCTTATAATTTGGGCAACACAACATTTATTCACTGACACTGAACACACTATAAAACAAGTGAATTTAAACATTTTTTAATTTCCTTCTACTGCCACCACTATTTATGAAAGTCAAGTAAAAAGAAAAACAAAGTTGCATTGTATATCAAGAAGAGTTGCTGTGAAGTACTAGAATGGGTAAGATGAAGATCAACTCTGGAAGAAGATGAAAGGTGAAACACAGGGTATATTATGATAGAAGTTTATTATACAGTTGTTAATTGGGTGGAGAGAGGACTGTTTTTTGATCAAGCAAGGGAAGCATCCAAAAGGACAGAACGTGATGGCTTTAATTACTTCTTGGAATTAATTTTATTTTTTTTCTGTTGGTAAAGAAATATAAGACAGAGACAGTCCAACAAGTTCTTGGAATATGCTGGGGACAGCTTTTTCTTCAGAAGGTGAAGAAAACTATTAAGGGAGTGGCTATTTTAGATCTTCTGCTGACTAGTAGGCATGAACTGGCTGAGTGGAAGGGAATTTAGGTGAAAGTAAACTCTGTTATTTAGTGATCGCTACTACTAAAAGGAAAGGGAAAACAGCAATATATATATATGGTTGTTTGTTTTTTTCAGAAAAAAAAAAAAATGTAAACAAGCTCCAGAGTCTGATAAGCGAGGTTTCTTAGGAAGACTGTTTAATTAATAAAAGAATGCAGGATAGCTTGTCTTTTTAAGTCATTGCTAGAGACAGCTCTTAATTATCTGAGGTAAAGGGAATAACCTAAATTAGGCAAAAACAGAGGATAATACAAATTAGGCTGCATAAATTAGTCTGCAAGACTCTATTTAGTACATTCACCTTTAAAAGGCTTATGAACAGATTTCCGTAGAGAGGAGAGCAACAGAGAGGAGTCTGGTGCAAACAGCTTATGTTCTGTGTCATGCAGTTTTCTACTCCTCTCCCACAAGAACTGCTGAGGGAAGACAGGGCTTCATTAAAGCCCAACCCCCATAATCCATCTGTCATCATCAGGTGACTCTATATTATTATTCACAATGTCAGATTATCCCAATACAAAAGAAACTGCTGAATTCTCTCTCTCTCTCCACCCTGATTCCTATGAAAAAGAAAATTAATTAATTAAAAGAAAATTAATTTCTTTGATTTTTATTATTTATCTGACAATTAGACCTTTGTGAGAATTCCTTGCAAGGAGTTAATATACAAGTCCATTGAAGACAGTGACAGGGTGAACAGCAATTTGTTCTACTGGAAAGCTAAGTCCTCTGCTGCCTTCTACTGCAATAGAAATTTCATCCCATTACAGTACTGCAGCATTTTACAGTTTCATAACTGTAAAGCACTGAGCTCTGTTCATAGGTGTGTTTCTACAATATCAATGGAACCAAGTATCAATGAGACCATAAGGGATGTTTGGGGTTTATATTACTTTTCTATTCAGTTAAAGACCAATGAGTATTTTTCAAAGGCTTCATGTAGAAATTAGTAGATGAGATTTCCAGGCTTGACCAGACTAGACAAGATATTTAATTTTTTTAAAGACAGCATATTTTAGGTCCTCCTCAAACATATTCAGATGAATATTAGTTCTACAACCAAGAAAAAAATCAGCTTTTACAATTACTGTACTTTTGTCAATGTGGAAAAAAAGTATTTCTCTCTCCGTGGAAAGATTAAAACAAAGACAAGAATGGCATTGCACAACCTTGTCTGCAATCTGAAATGAAGTTCTCACATTAGAACAGAAGTAATTAGCATTTTCCCTAGCTTGCTTCCATGCAGTAATACTGCTGCCAAGCAAATAAGTAACACTGCATGAACTACCTGAACACTAGCTAATGCATAGCCATTTCTCCTTCTCTGGAATAAAACTTCACATAGAAAACAGTACAGCTTAAGTGAGAAACTATGAAAGCGTAAATACTGCTCCTTTATTATTTTGGCTGATATATATTTTATGAACAAAAGGAAAAAGCCATATGGTTTGTGAGAGCATGTGGAAGATCTCCTCGAGCCATTTCCTTTGTTGGCTGTTCTTGCCAGCTATAGTCATTATGTACCTTCCTTATTTCCGCATGATATTCATTTGAAAAATTTCCAGTACTTCAAACACAGGTCTTCTAAAGGAGGATTACAATTACACCTAATGTTAAATTCTGTTTCCACATTACTTGTCCTCTTTATTTTATATATATATATATGTGTATATATTTTATGTAAACACCCATACTTAGTTTTCTCCTACCTTTCTAAGTGCTGCTGGTAATGAGGCAGTAGACATTGATATCGCTGGAACAACATAAGAGTGTGGACAGACTGCTGATGGTAGTTGGCTTTCTTGAGCAGTATAGCGTCTGCCTGACATATCATAGTACCTGAAAGGAGAGTAAACATTGTCTAATTAATACATCCTAGTGAAATAAAGTCTAAGCTAATATCTGTTGTATTTCTTGACAAAACACACTAAGCTGTTTTCTCCTGTTATACTGGTTCCAGGCCTCCAGTACTTCTGAAGTTTATAGCTTTTTTTTTAGCAAAACTACTTGGTGCTCTTATTTAGACATTAATTCATCCCAGCTGCTTCAGCCATCTGAAACTCCAACTTGTCAGCTTTTTCCTGATACCAAAGCAAATGAAACTGGTTACAATGTTCAGCAAGATAACCACATCAGAGCCACAAGGCAGAAAAATTAGCCTTATTATCTTGTGACACTCCACCTCTACAGACACAGCAGATTACAACATTTGGGGTTTATAGTTCCACATTACATCACACATTCTGCTCATCTTCCTTCTCGAAGCTGTCTCAGTGAAGAATCAGATGAATTGACAAAACAGAAGGTCATTTATTGGAAAGATACTGTCACAATAACAGCATATATGATCTTCACAACAATACATTAATTTTACTTATGTTTTTTTGCAGCGTCAGTTTTGAAATTTGGAATCCAAAGAACATGGAAAAGTTCATTTGGTCTCCTCATAAGTGAGAAAAAAATCAGTGAAAACCAACAACAACTGACAACTTATATCATCTCTTTCATTTCGCTGTCTGAAAAACCAAAGTAGCAAGAATACAGAATTCTCTGAAGATACGGTTTCATTAAAAAGTTTGATCAAAGAAATGACGTTTTATATATATAGTCCTTTAGATGATTTAAAAATTAGTTAAAAATCAGCTTTTTTTTAATGAATGTATTTTGATACTTTTATTTCAAAATTGCACTGCATTTTTCATTGCATTATATGATAATTCAGGTTGGAAGGGACCCCAGGAGGTTTCTGGTCCAACCTGCTGCCTGAAGCAGGGTCAGCTATAGGATCAGGTGAGGTTGCTCAGGGCTGTAACCAGTCAACTCTTGAAAACTTACAAGCACAGAGACATCACAACATCTCTGGGTAATGGTGAAGACGTTTTCCCTTACGTCCAGTCTGAATCTCTCTTTTCTCAATTTTTGCCTGCTGTCTCTTGCCCTCCTGCCATGCACCACTGTGAAGAGTCTGGCTCCATCTTCTTGGTGACCTCCTCAGGTGTACTGGGGGCCTCCAGGTCCCTCCTCACTCCCCCAAAGCCGACTCTTCCCCCAGGCTGAACAAGCCTCGATCCTCCACCTTCTCCTCACAGGGCACATGCAACCTTGCAGACAACCCCCAGCTGCATTGGTGGCCTTCCGCTGAACTCACTCCACCTTGAAACACTGACAGATTTTTAGGTATAAAATACCCTCAGCAAATATTTTGCTTTCAGCACAAATAATGTCTCAAAATGTTTTTGTTTATTTTGTCCTTAAAATATGTGTATTTTCCATTTCAGTTAGATCAAAACTCCCTTTCCCGTAGGCTCTTCCTCCAGACTCATCACAAAGTCCCAAATCCAACTCTGTTTGTTCAGCTCTAGTTGCAAATTTAGTTTTATACCTGACTGTCATACTGTTTGCAAAGAGTAAATAAGGGAGCAGAGAAGCCTCAGGCTTATTTATAGAGGTGTTCAGTTTATTGCATAATTGTGGTTAAAATGTTTTGACATTTTAACATATACCCCAATAAATATGTGCAATTATTTTGTTTATTTACCTATTTTTAAGGAAGAAACTACACTGCTCTCAATGGCTGGTTACCTTCTCAAGCCACAGCTGACTTTAAGCTGTCCATCTGGATTTTCATTTTCTGCCTGTTGTCTACAGGGCCTCTGCCAATGGAGGCTGCTTTGGGGTGGTTCCACACAAATTATATACGAGAGAATTCAAAAGTCACCTTAACCAGCTGCTCATCTAATACTGAAAGATTGTTACATCCTACCTCATTGAATATATGTACCAGGGGCCTCTGTAGGAGTGTTCAAGGGAACAACAGTACACTGAGAACTATCAGCTCAGTGACCAAGTGATTATATCAGAGCAGTGGAACAAGTGACACAGTATGGGCAGGATGCTGGGAAGGCTCTTGGCTGAAGTCTGGCTAAGAAGGAGGAAAATGCAGGACACTGTGGGAAGCAGGTGGAAGCACTGTCAAGTGCTGAGGTGACATGAACACCCTACCAGAGGCCACTATTTGCAATGGTGTTGCTCGGTCAATGCCAAGCTTCTGCACCCCAAGTGCTACATAATGTATGTATGTCAGAAAACATCATGCCACCCATCTTGCACGTCAAAATGCCAAAAGGAGGAAGACAAGCTGTGGGAGCAAACGCTTCCTAGGTAGGAAGTAATGAGGTCTCCCCAGGATCCCCCGTGTCCTGCTGTGGAAGCGGCTGTGCCAGCAACCTGTGAGGCTCCTGCCGGCTCACCTCCAGGATGGAGGCAGGGCCACCCCAGAGGGCCCCCTCAGACCTCACCCCCACGGGCCCGCTGCCGGCCACAGCGGGGAGCCCGAGGGCTGGAGGATGGGCCATCAGGTCCTGGGACACCGTTAGGCCTCGGCGTGCTGCCAGGCCCATCGTGCGTAGCCAGGGAGCTGCTGCTTTCAGAGCATGGTGAAGCAATACCATTTCTTTCAGACACCCTTCTTTTAAAGGATGCAATTTTAGGCCAAAAACTGGAGCTGACAAAAGCAGCATGAGAAGTTTCAACCTGAAGACGACGTGCTGGTAAACAGCCAACAGTGGCACTTCAGATTTCATAATGGGATAGCAGATGTTTAAATTTCTACACGATTTCAGGTCTATCCTCGCAACAATCTACTGATAGCTGAGCTCACCAGAGCCTCCCAAAAGCTTTAATTTAGAGCAGGAGGCAGTTTTCCAGGACAGCATTGCAGTACGCTTCCTGCCTCAAGGCATGGGCATGCAAGCAAGATGCCATGGGGCAAGCCTGGGTGTGAACTCTGCGGTAACTGCCCGTGTAAATTCTCATGTTCCAGCCCATACCCAAAGGAGCTCACTCACCCCGATCCCCTGCCGAGATGCTCACCGTGAGGTGAGGGCAGGCCGATGGACAGTTACCATGGGGCAGCTGACGCACTGCAAATCCACACCCTTGCTTTCCTCACTGTAACTTGTTTGTGTAACCATACCCACTCGTTCAAAGCCCCACAGGCCTGGGGGAAAGAGTGTTTGTAACATGCCAGGAATGTTATGAAACCCTCCCAGACATTTTGCAAGGCCCATCAATTGTCTGAGGCACTTGGAGAGGAGGTTGTCTGTGGAGGTAAGAATTTTTACATTAGGGGAAATGGTGGGTTGAATATTTATGACAGACTGAGTAGTTTATTGTTTGTTATATGTTTGGCTACTAAACAGTGCAACTAATTATGTCAAAAACACGCAGAATATGTTTCCACAGCAATGAGTGTCTGGCATGTTTTCATACAGCTAATGAAAATAATAACTAATTCTACAGTGAAGCAAAAGGAAGAACAGGCAGAAGACCTTAGAAACTACCAAGCTTTTGAATAGAGTGAGGAAGGAGAAGCTTTGTAGGTAGAGAAGTCTTCTCTTCACCAATACAGAGATACTCATTTGCAGCAGAACTACTGACTGGAAGAGTAATCATAAACCATCAAACAGAAATTAAACTGGGAAGTGCTCTTTTTATGCCACAGACCACACATCATAGACCCATCACTCTTCCTTGTCTATGCCTAAGTCCCTAGCAGTGACACGAGGATATTCTATTAATTGTCTTAAAAATCATCTTAAAATATTAAGACAATTACAAAGCATTTTGAAGGGAATTAACTTGAAGACAAAAATGCACAAATACACCATAGTAGGAACAATAAACAAAACTCACAAACAGAAGAAAAGAGGAGATTGCCATATGTTTTAAATTAATAACGTTTACTAAACTGGAAGCCTTACAATTTTACAGCCATGGCTTCCCTCATCATCCATCATATGCAGCCCTGATATCCATCTAGTCTGCTGTTTTTAGAACAGTTTTCAGTCTGTACCCTGTAGATGATTCTTGAATATTAATTCCCATTTTCAATCAACACTTTTAAACAGGATGAGATCACACTTTAAAAAAAGAGAATGCATGTATGAGCAAGAGCAACTTGATTAAAACAGAAAGATAACCTGTTTGTTTATTCAGATCCTCTGCCCAGTCCCCCCCTCCCATGCCATATCAGCACTTAAATTTTTCTCTGGGACCAGCGTATATCAATCCAATCAGCAAAGTGTCTGTGCTAAAGATTTACTGCAAAACACAGAACAACACTAAGAGCAGTAGGGGGCTTTCCCCCTGCTCGCCCACCGCCTACATGCTCTTAACTATGATGGGTCCACCTACACTGTCAAGTAATTTACCTCCCTGGTTCACTCTCTGGTCCTGGTCCCCTTGTCAGCCATACTGCACATGCATCACTTTGTGCCTGAGCTCTCTGGAGGAAACCAAGTGCTTCCCTCCGAGGAGGAGCCCAGGTGCAGCTCTGAGGATGGACTGCCCGAGGGATGGCAGAGCAGGGATGGGGCTAGGGCAGCTTTGGCTCCTCCTGCCCTACACCACCCCAGCTAGCCTCCTGCCCTCAGACACCCCCAGTGTGCCCCACACCCCACCCCACAGCATGCAGCATACCTTTGGCATAATGCTATAAAAACACCAGTCTTGCAGGCAGCAAAGCAGCCCTCACATTACCTCAGAGACTTTGAACTGAAGCCACAAAAATACAATTATGGACTTAGAGCCACAGGGGCATCAGACCCAGGTCAAGTGTTATGCACTACAAACACAGCCAGTTCACTCTAGAGGCGTGTAATCTGGAGAGGTGTGGATGCATATAATATAAGGATTGCTCCCTGGGGCAGATCCTTTAGCAGTGCAGACTCTATTTTAAACAACTTTTTTTTTTTTTATTGCGCATTATTTGAGTTGCTGTAGTTACAGTTTTAATATATTTTGAGCATTTCAAACAACCTGCTCTGGGCTGAAGTTTTCTATACAAAGCTACTGCTTGTTATTCCTTCTGTCATCTTTTCCACAAAACCAGTATGTGGACTTCCTCAACACTCTGTAGCAAGCTAATGTATTTATTTACATCATCTCTTCCCACTGCCTCAGCATTCCCATTATTGTATCCCTGGTTATAGCTTTTTCTCTTCCTTTCATTATAGCATTGTTCAGACTCCAGCCAACTTCAGCTCCTGTATGAAGTGGTTTGTTACACTTGGGTAACTTAGCACCTTTTGCACTTACCTACCCACACAGGGCTGCAAGCGGTGAAAAGCTGGGGCACACGCATGCATCCTGACAGGACACGTGCACGGGACTCAGCAGCCGTGTGAGCAACGGGCTGCCTGGGCATGATTTTTAAAGGAAAACTGAGCATCTCCAACTTGCAGCCACTGGGAAGGATTAGTGGCCCTGAGGTCCTCCTGAGGTGTGACACTGACAGGCGACAGGCAGACACCCATATTCTCGTACCTGAACCCTGCCATCTAATGGCCAGATCTCAGATTCACAGGTGAATCAAGTTCTACGGTTCTGCCTCCACCTTCCTTGACTGTAGAGATAGAAAGTCTCTTTCAACCACCTTAGGTCACATCTTGTCATGGCAGATGTATTCCTACTGAGTTACTTAGAAGTGTCTTGTCATACATCTTAATAATAGGGTTAATACCTCACCTAAAAGTACCCTTTATTATAGTTACGCCTTTCTGCCTTATTATGTCAGCCTAAATAATTCATTTCTTTGTTTGGCAAATTCACACGATTTAAATATTTGCAGGCTTCAGCTATCTCTCTCAGTCATTACTTAGCATAATCTTCCCTTTTGTAAAGGAATTCCTGTGTTCTCCTCTCTGCTTCCTTCTGACAACATCTCTCTGGCAAAGATGTGTCCAGAGCTGGACACAATGTCCCAGTGCCAGTCATACCAAAAATCCCAAAGAGCAGGTCTGCTACCTCTTTGCTTTGTTCCACGATACATTTGCACACACAAGGACTGCACAGAGCCTTTTCTGAGCCACTGCAACACCACAAACTTGTCATACTTGTTGTCCACTGCCAGACCTATGTGTATTTGTTTTCTCAGCCCTACTACTTTCCCAGTACGATATATTAATTTCAGGTTATTAAATATATTTGTTTGCATTTGGCAGTTTGTTGAAGCTCTGAGCAACCCCTCATGAGATGAAATAGTTTCAAGCTTCTGGCTTTCTTGTGCTTCAAACAGCATGCAATTGGAAACACTACATTCATGAGTCCTTCAAAACATGTTTTCCTGAGTCCTAATACAGATACACAGTGTTGCTCTGTAGACAAATCTTTAATGCTGTGAATCCAAGCAGTTTCTGGTTTCTTATTCCAAGTGACCCTTTTCTGTTTTATAAGATCAAAGAGCCCAGCTGTCCCAGAAATTATTGCAGTTATTCATTATATTTAAAGTTATCTATCTTCTTTACCACCTCTATTGACTGGAAGTGAACCGAGTACAGACACTTCAGACTGAGAAGAGCTTCATCTGAATTACAAATATATCTTCCAGATAATCTGAAAACTTAGAGAAGAATGCTTTTAGCTACACCAGAAACCCAGCCATTATATAGCTAGTTAAAATCTTCATGAACAGCAGTGTAGAGCTTGATCCACGTCAGCTCTTTTACAGATGCTTTTCACTTTCAATCTTTTGTCTTCTCATAATCTCATCTGAGGAATTTCATCACTGCAATACATTTCATTTTGTATCTTGCTGGTATCATAAATATCTTACAGCAACTCCACTTCTTCCCTTTTTACATCTACTATCCAGATTATCATTCTATATGAATGTTGCTATGAGGAGATGCATCATAAATTTCAGTTTACACCTACCACAATCACCTTTCTTTAGTTGTACTTCTAGCTCTTGTTTGCATAGGAAAAAGACACTAACCAATACAACAAAAATAGCACCTTGTTTTGGTACAAAAGCACTCGAACATACTAATACAATTTCTAAAACCAAGTGTCAAAGACAGAGCATATTTTGTCACTTGATAACTTGGAAAATATTTGAATTAACAAAAGCTCGTTTTTATTCTGTAATTTGATGACCATTAAGCAAACTTTGTCAGTTATTCCTTTTCAAGCAACTGGAACCCCTTTTGTTCATATGCCAACCATTAAGTATAAAAAAAAAA
>VXAL01002728.1:0-10722 GCA_013399475.1 Chauna torquata | reverse complement strand
GTCTTCCCCTTTCCCCCCCCCCCCCCCCTTTTTTTTTAATTAGTCAGAAAAGTTCATTATTGCCATCTGGCCACTGGGTGGCACCTCTGCATATATGCCAGCTTTGCCCCAACAAATCCATGTTGCCTGTGATAACCACTCCATTCATTCCACAGCCAAGTCTTGACGTTATACCAGCTCCACATATGCAGCCATGTTTGCAAGACACCTAAAGTTTATTACTAAAAACTGACTTTGCAAATTATTCCTGAAATTTTCCATTGTAATTTTTCTACTCACCATTTCTGGGAATATGAAATCATAAAATAACCTCTCAGTGAAAACCTGATTTCTTGAATGTGCGTAAGCATTGGGAACTTCTGAGTGTCTGACATTCAATTGATGGATGTGATAGAGAAAGTACATAATGACCTTTTTTGCTGTGTCTTACTATAACATAAATCATGTCTGGCATTGTGGTAGCATCCAGAGACCCCAAGCAAAGTCAAACTGGGGGGGAAATGAGCAAATACACACTACTAAAATCCTCAGCCCCAGAGACCATTTGTAACCATGCTGCACCAGAGTGTCCCACGGAGCCTAGTCTTGATATTTATATTCTGGCCTAGCTTTGAAGCATTGTATAAACAATAATCATCAGATTCACTTGCCTAACAACGGTAGTATCTCATTTTATATAGTAAGAAGCTCAAAGAACCAGATGAAGCTGTTTGACTGAGGAGACGGAAAGCCAGCATCACTCATTTCTTTAAACACATGATGCTTTTCTTTGTTCACATTGACTCACCATGACTTGATGAACAGAAATATCATGTTACCACATAATTTTGCTGCTTTCTGTAACTACACTGAGAGATATAGAAAGGTGTTTACAATTTCAGGGACGTGAAGAATACCTCTGAACATAGACTCACGCTTGCAACATTCTTCCCCCTGCTCTTTTATGCAAGTATTAGCATTTGGGTCAAAGTGATAGTTGGAAAAAAAATTAGCAAAGTTTGGGCTCTCTGCTCGTTAAAGTTCACTGTGTGGATCTAGTAACCTGCCTTACACTAGAGTTCCACTTTGAAAAAGTCTGATTTATTTCTAAATACAGTGCCACTCCAGCAGGAAGTAGGAAAGTCTTTAATTCTTGGGGCGGAAGAGGGGGGAAAGCCTGCCCACAAGAAGGGATGAAACAGGGAGACACCAGAACAGGCCTCTCAAGTTCTCACGGGCCAGATGCAGGGAAGCCTGCGCAGGATGGGTGCAGGGGAAGCAGGGAGGGACAACCCAGGTAAGCACACACACCTTAACGCTCAGTCTTGCGGCAAGGCTGCATCCTGTCACACAGAAGCAACCAGAGCACCAGGCTGCGGCTGGGGACTGCACCTTCCAGCAAGATCCCTTCCAGCATGAGATCCTGGAGGATTACCCCGCCGTAGAGCAGCCCAGTGCTTCGCCTCTGCCCTGCTCCAGCCTCTCTCTGCCCTGTTGGGTCCCCTGAGCCCAGCCAACACGGGGCCAGACCCAGCTGCCCCGCAAGGGAGAGCGAGGAGCAGGACAAGTGAACAAGATGCATGCAGGACAAGCAAGGTTTGGCTGGTGCTGCATAAACTCATCAATTTATCTATTCATCAAATTCTTCATAAACCACACCCTGCAATTACAGCGAAGGAACTCTCCTAAAAGGAGCTGATTTCATGAGCTAAATTAGCCCACTGTCTAGAACAAAGGCAACCAACTACTGTGGTACCAGCTCTTTTACATTCTCATCAATTATGCTAAGCTTAATTGAAACTCAGGCTTTTGGCAGCAAAGCACTGAGCCACCTTTTGTTCAGAAAATCACACAGTGGCTTATATTCAATGGGGATTTGTGATTACAAATTGCCTTAATGTAAGAGTTTATTACATCGTTTCTGAATATCAGCAATCTAAACACTTAGGAAACCTAGAAAACAGTTCCTACCATACTACAGAAAAAACATTTATATATATATGTTTAAAGTGGCACTATAAACAGAGGCACCAGCTAAGAATGTAGACCTGGAAATTTAGCTTTGAAAACTGGTCATTAAAATTTTACTGAGCTTTAAGTAGAAAGGAAGAACAATTTATTACAATGGTTGACCAACTGTTCTTTGATGCCAGGAGTGGAAAGTTGAATTAAAATGATATATTCAGTAAGAACTAATATGCAAATATCAAGTTATACTTAGATAAGTCATCACATGTAATGTGAGATGTTTTGGTGTTTCCAGACTTAATAATGGACTGTACAATTTCAGTTTTCAAATAATGATTAACTTCATTGCAAAAGATACTAATCTGCATTTTCTCACCCACCTAAAAATATGCACCTGCAGAGATTTTAACATAAATCCTAACGTTTTACAATTTTTGTTTAAGAAACCACTGATTACTCCCATTCAAATTCTCTGTATATTTCTATATTGACAATTGAGTGAAGTTTGAATTGTGATTTAAGGTAATAGGATGATAATAATCACAATTTATGAATGTGTTCAACAGGCCACATCTGTGACTCTCATGTCTTTGAGCAGACAGTGTTCTAGTTATATGTGTGCTTACAGTTACACTTGTGAAAACAATTTAAAAATGCTTCAGCACAGACATATTTTAAGATATAACTTTTAAAAATCTATTTTCATACTTCCTATGGCTTTTAAAGTCATGAATCCAGCAGAAAAAGTAGTCTGGGGAAATCTTGGAAATTACTAAGCCTTTAGACAGGAGAACAATGGAGAAGGTGAAAAGGCCATTCACAAGCAATACCTATCAATTACAATCACAGATGCAGCATAAAAAGTGGTTTTGTCACAAACTCTAGCACAGCACCAAAATGAGATGCTATCCATTTCACAGTACATCTTGTAGCCCGACAGATTATCATCACACCTCTTCATTCTTATATTTTTAAGGGCAATGAATACATATATTTAAATTCTCAGAAGTTACACAACAAAATAAATACATAGCTGTGGATGGGCTCTCTTCATACCTCTACATGGAACAGGCTTTCTGCCAGCTCAGACATCATACAGATTTACATTACGAAGTGCTTCTTTGAAGTCATATTGGCTTTTTAGAAAGGGCTTACTTATACAGCAAGAAGCAGTAGACTTCAGGATACGAGCTCGCTGCAAGGCAGCATGCCTGCATCTCTGCATCTTAACACTATGGAGTCAGAAGATCACAGGCTTTGGTTTCAGAGTTTGTTCTGCTTCATCTTTTGAGGAATGAGAAGTCCTCTCCTGACAGTGTTTTTGCCTCTTGTCAGACACATTTATCACTCCCCTCTTTCACCTTCTTCTCTTTTCCATGATTATCAAAAGTCATGTTGCAGGCAATGAGGGAAGGTAAAAGAAATGATGTAAAAAACAGAAGAGAGGGGAAAATGAGAAATGAGAACATGTGGATCATAGGAAAGGAGGTGCAGACAAACTAGAGAGAATTTTTTTTTTTTAACTGGAACACTGACAGCCCAGTTATGTTGTGTAAAGCTTTACTATTTAAAATTATAAGCATTTTGTTACAATTCAGTACACTTACTTAATGCTGCTTTATTAACAGCTCTCTCCTAGGCAACTAAACTACAGCGCCTTCCACTACTGGTCATGGACAGCTCATCCTCCAGCCTCAATGCCTGTTCATCCTAGGGTGCTTAAATACCTCCTGAGCAGGAAATACCTTCAAGTTAATTACATTAAATGTCTGGGATGGAGCCTGCCAAGCGGTCCTGAACACAGGAAAGCAGGCAGAGACTCCTTGTAATGAATGACAACAATGTGCTCTTATAATGAGATCGCTATATCAAAAGAAAATTCCTATGAAAAACCTATGTTTTTAACTTTGAGGAAGCAAAGACAATCTTTTTATTTCTATCTCTTGCCCTGATCTGTGGCTACACCTCCATAAAAGAAATACCTGTACCTTGTCTCTTAGATAGTCAGAGCAGAGGTGGCTATCTCAACGCACATGCACTTCTGAGTGAAAACAAGTTTGATTTGTACAATGTAAGCATTAACTCTCTGCCACACCTACTCTTCTGATTCAGTCATGTCTATTACTAATGAAAGCTCCCTCTCCACGTGACAAACAAATTTAGATACAGTCCTGCTTATCTTTGACTAAAGATGCCATCTATAAAATTATAAAATTACTACGGTTATGCTTAAAGCTGAATTAAGAAGAAAAACTTAAAGGAGTGAACTTGCTCTTACTAGCCTGCAGCTATACCATCATGTATTCTTAACATATCTACCAGACCTGGTCTGTACCTAGCAGCTGTAACCTCTATGGTGTTTGCTGAAGGAAGTAATTTTCGTGTCTCAGTAAGTGTCATGCTTCAGTTCTCTGTCATCATGAAATAAATTCTTTTGGCATGGTGCTAGGTGACAAACTATATTGTTCAAGTGAGCCTGCATACTGTCTCAGTGATTCTGATGCTTTATGTACTTTCGGTGTGTGAGCTCCTGATGCTTGTAGTCTTGAAAAGATCACGTAGCTATTTAAAAAGAAACAAACAAACGCACCACATGACAATGTTTCTGGTGTTCTTTTGGAAGAAAAGGGTTTTATACCACCCTACTATCTCAGTAGGCTTAGGTAGCCCAGTTTGGATATGGGTCTTATGCTGCGCAAGTCTAACTGACAGCTGAGTACAAAGAGTAATTAAGTAAACATCTCAAATCACACCAAATAATTCTATGGCAATTTCAATAACATTTTAATTTTAAAATAGTTCACACATTTAACTTTATCCTAAAGCATCACTTGGTACAAATGTATTATGAGTCTTGGACTTTATACATGAAATACAAGTCTTTCTGGAGCCAGTTCAAAGACTTTCTTAAGTCATCTAGGATGTCCTATTTACAATAGCTTACTACAGAGTCATCTACCAGCAACTCTGTAGTTACCTGCTAAAACCTATTTTAATTTCTGTATTTGCCTACTTTCAACCCTCTATGGTTTAGAACCAGTTTAACAAGGCATTTATCTTGTCATTTGTGACCCAGTTGGGGCAACTTCTTCATAAGGCATAAAGAAATTACAATCTCCCACACATAAATCCTCAGGATTTGGGGGAAAAACATCTTTGGTACTGGGTTTTAGACTGCAGAGTTTTGTGTGATGATTTTTCAAGGTGTAAGATAAACCCCTCCTTCCGTAAAAGGCCTCCTCTCAACTGAAGGAGCCATAGATTTCTTTGTAAAACCCCAGGCAATCCATCCCCAAAAAAGAGCAACAGTAAACAACTAAAGTAATCAACATGGTTACTAGAATATGTTATGCAAGGGAAAAGAAAGCATGTGGTCACGTTTTTGTTGTATTACATACTCAGTGAAACAAATGACAATTTCACAATCTTTGGACTCAGTCTCCAAAATCAGACCTTCAAGCATTCCGAAAGTGTGCTCCAGGCTGCTGTGTACAGTAAACACACATTTGAAAACATAGCTAACTTGGCAGCAGACCTTTGGGGCTGCAAAGCTTCTCCTTGCAAAGATACAGACTTTGAAATCTCTGTCAAGAGATATTCATTATCCATTATACAGAACTGTATTTATTTCTGTATCAATATGAGATAATACTCACTTCAAAGAAGCCAAGGATCAGGAGGAGGAGGCAACTAAGGATGAGAAACAATTACTAAATATTTGAAGTTTATTTTCCAGATAAAGAGATCACTCTATTAGTTTAAACGTTGTAAATTGCTAAATTATAGATGTAAGTATAAAATTACATGATTTTGCTGAAGCAAAGAAATGATATTACTAAAACACATGATCTACACTCTGTTTTCATCAAAAGGCAGCATTGTAGCCTGGTCTGTAAATCTGTTAATTACAAATCTTTCTCATAAAAAAAGTAAATCAAACATCATTTGGTATTAATGCTTCCATGAAATAATGGTAGAAAAAAAAAACAGTAGCTACAGAAACAGGAGGACACTGAGGTGTTTGTTTAACTAATTAAAGCTAGTTCAACATCACTTTAGTAACTCAGTCTCACTAATTAACATGTGCAATGAGATTTTTAGGAACTTCAGAACGACAGTGGCTGGACCTGTAAGTAAGACCCTACCAGTCCCAAGGAATGATTTCTGGGGTAAGGTCCAGCTGTACAAAATAACTTACACAGGCATGCCTAATACCCTCCGCCCTTAAAGATGTATCACAAGAGTTAATGAAAATGGAGGCAATAAACACTAATCAAACGTTACGAATTTCAGCACAAAAATCTAGAACTAACAACTTTCATTTTACATACTCATCTCGCTACTGAACCAACAGTTTCACAGAAAGTTTCCTTACTTACCACATAGGCCCAAATAATTTAAGTATTACCCCAAATCTCTTTTATTCTTCCAGCACTGATGCTTCATCAGCAGTCACATAATATGTTAAAATGCAATGTCAGACTCCTAAAATAAAAGGTATAGCCAAGGTATAGCTAAACACCTGTATGTGTTACTTGGCATAACACAAATCAATAAAAGCAGTTAGTATCGGGGATACAGAAGAAAAGATGGAAGCCCTCACCTAACAGATAAATACAGGAAGAAAAGGGGCAGAACAAATTGATTACGTTACTCTTGCGTTGTTTTAGCTTAATTCTACGTCCTCAGTCATTCTTTTTTAACACTTTACTATGCAATTTTCAAGAGCTGGCTCAAAAAGTAGTTTTGCTATTGAAACCTTGGCAGATACTTAGAAAACTACTTCTGTTAAAAGGCTCTGCTTGTCCCTCGTAGAAAGCCACACAGGTCTCATTAACAAGAAGGTTCAGTCCACCTCTGTTTTCACAAGCTGTATACAGCGGTATTTCTGCGCCTCACTCTGTACACAAGTACAAGGACACAAACAAGCACTCTGCAAAGCCTGAGCAGACTGAACCATAGACCACAATAACAGAAGATGCAAGATGACTGAATGGTTTTGCTTTACAGCTAACTTTTGAAACTGGAACTGCCTCTCCTCCCCAACCCTCACCTGCGTTATTAAATCGTAATTTGGTCTAGATTAAAGGACAGTGGAGCAGCATAAAAGAAGAGATGGAAAGCTAACCAAAATAAGTACATTTATAAAGAGACTTAGGGAGATGAGAAGATTATTAGCAGATGAAAATAACAAGGCTGTTCCAGGCATATGAGACATAAAGAAATCAGAGTGGAAGAAGTAAAACAATTCAGAAGGTATGAGAGATGAGAAACGTACTTTAAGAAAGGAAAAATAAAGGAGGGTGAGGACTTTTACAAGAATGAATAGAAGGTCTCCTCAAACCATTTTTGACCATGTATTTCTTATTCTTGGAGGAAGTGGCAAGTAGTTTTAGGAAAAATGTATAAACAGTGCAAAATTGCCTGTACTGGTTCAAGCTTTTGCAATTTGTTATTCTGTTGCATAAGTGCCATGTAAAAACTCTGACCCAAATATTAGTAAATACAATGTAATCCTGTATTAAAGACAAAAAAGAGGATGTTAAAGGTAAAATCTAGGATTATTTGCACTGCAACTATGCTGAGAATCTTCAGTCTCACTGTGGTAGGTCCCATCCCAAAAAGTGGGTATGTGCAGTAAGTGGGAAGGGAGGTGACACAATTATGCTGAAACATCTGCAATTATCCTAACACTGTCAGAACAGCAGCTGGTTTATCAGATTTATCACCACCAAGACCCAGCATCTGACAGGGAAGACTTGTGGCATGAACACCAGGTAACTGCAGGTGTGAACATGAAAGCCAACTGATAGGATGTGAGCAAGCTCCTGGGAGTCATCCAAGACATAACATAACATGTGTACCTCTATGGTCTTTTGGATCAAGATCAACAAGACAATAGTGACAATCACCCAAACCTGATGGCATTTCTAGTAACCTCCACGATAACGGATGTATCAATGATACCGCTCCAATACTAATTAAGTACTAATGCAGGATGGCAGGGAACGTCACATTATGGTAAGATATGTCCGGTTCTTTGTCTGGACATAGATTTGTGTTCAAATTCACATTTACATGCATTAGCAATCACAAACATATAAGGTCACCATAAAATTTTCAAAAAAATAAAAAGTCTACAGTCTCTACAAGGAACAAAAGAAAATTACACAAGAAAAAGTTAAAGAGAGTGAAATAATATTAGTTGAGCAAAAATGCATTTCATTGAAGCATTACAAAGACCATATTTAATTTATTTTGTAAATAAAGTGGGGGAAAATCTCCTCTAGATAATTATGCAACACAGTAAATACTGGGCAAAATATTCTTTCCTGTCTTTACTAGGCAATCTTATTAAGCCTTGAAGTTCAGGATTTATTTTTTCTTACTGTAAGCTTAACAACTACAAATGTTCTAATTTGTAAAAATTATCCAGAACTTTTCTAAAACTGAGCTACAGCACTTGACCTCATGTGTACCCCAAGCAGTTCATTTCCACAGCTGTCAAAAGACAAGGTCTAGAGAGAATCCTTAAAAATAACTAAATAAATAAATAAATAAATAAAATTTCCTTGAATAATTTGGTGATTCTTTCATTAAAGATCCTGTATGAGTTTTAAACATATATAAAACAATATTGTTTATTGTATTTACAAAGAAGAGATTAATATGTTTTCACCTTTTCTTTGGTAACTTGGGTTATTTCAGAGAGACCTTTTTGATCTTCAGGTTACAGCTATTCCATTTTTCTCAGTCTTCCGGACCTACGTATGTGCGTAAATCTCATCATGCACCTAACTACTGGTGCTTCCACCAACCTTTCAGACTAGTCATGTCTCTAGTAAGACAAGCCACAAACTGATATAATAAATAGGGAATAATTTTTTGTAAGAGGACAAAAACTCACTAACGATGGATAAGCACCTAAAAGTGCGTACTGGGACTGATTGGGATGGAGTTAATTTTCTTCATTGCAGACTGTATGGTGCTGTGTTTTGGATTTGTGACCAAAGCAGTGTTGGTAATAACACCAATGCTTTAGCTGTTGCTGAACAGAGCTTGCACAGCACCCAGGCTTTCTCTGCTTCTCGCTCTGCCCCCACAGCTAGGGGTGGGCAAGAGGTTGGGAGGGGACACAGGTGAGACGGCCGACCCTGACTCACCAAAGGGATAATCCATGCCACATAGTGTCATGCTCAGTAATAAAAACTGGGGAGGGGGGAGGGTGTCTTTCCAAAGTAACCCTTACTCAGAGAGTGGCTGGGTATCTGTCTGCTGGTGGGTGTTGGTGAATGATTGATTGTGCATTACTTGGTGGGGGTTTTTTTTTTCCTCCTTTTCCTTTGCTTATTAAACTATCTTTATCTTGACTCATGAGTTTTTTTCTCACTACTGCTCTTCCAATTCTCCCCCTCATCCTGCCGTGGGGGTAGTGAGCAAGCAGCTGGTGGGTGCTTAATTGCTGGCCAGGGTCCACCAGCCACAGAGTGAAATCATTTTCGTGGGGCTAGGATTGGGATCCTTCACAATAATCTTTCCCCAGGAGAGACCATGTGTTCAGAGGCCTATTTGTGAAATGTATACTATTTTTGGGTTATCATGCATAAACTTACATTGATCCATTTGTAATTTAGTGTCCCATCATGTTGCGCTATTTCTTTCACTTAAAGCAAAAAGGTTGTTTTAATTCAATCCTGTGTCACTCTTCTATACAGCAAAAAAAGAAGCTACCTAGCCAAATCAGTACTGGCCATATACATGCTCTAACACAAGTGCATGCACCATAATCACTGAGACTTGAGCTTTTTGTAGCAGTACCTATGCACATGATGCTTTCCGTATGTAGCTTAATGTTCTTTGCACCAATGTCATAAAGGGCAGAGCATGCCCAAAATTTCAGTTTCATGGGCATTCAAACCCAGGTTGCCTTATCTGTAGAAAGAGTGGTTGCTGAAGCTGTCTATGGACCATGTATCTTCAGGAGAGCTAAATAACACATGCTAAAAAAATTCCTTTCCTCTTGTGATTGTTCACAGACACACACATGAATAATTACAAAGGAATAAACAGATAAACAGTCAACTCAGAGGTGGGAAGTAGAAGGGAGACTTAAAGGACTGTTTTGCTGAATATACCATCACATCTGGATGCCCTGTAGTGTTTTATGAATGTGAAACTGTAGAAATGTCTTTTGGAACTCTTAAATAAGATAAATACAGTTTTTGACCATGCTGGAGGCACTACTTCTGGAGCTCTGGCAGCCTTGGTCAGTTTGACAAATACATTATCCAGAGGTTATTTGCTCATAGACACAGACACTGTTCCCAGGGCTGTTTGCTGACTTCCAACACTACTGGCTGGCTCTTTGATGTGGTGATATGTTGCCACTCCATCATGTCATAGACATTAGCTCTCTAAAATCTTGTCATTCGCAGGGCACTCATCTACTGACAACCACTTCATCTTGAAAGGATGAGGTATGAACGGGATCTCTAACACCTGTGAACTCAATCACTGTCTTACAAACATCTTCTTGGCCTGGGGACTGCTCCTGGGTGGATGTAGGGCTGAAGTGTCCCTCACCGGGCCACCCTGCCCATCACAAATGCCCTGCACCCCTGTACTGTCTCAGAAACCATCTCTTCCTTCCAGGACCCACTCACTTCAGCAAAGACAGAGAATATTTACTGCCAGAGTTGGAAACCAGAATTCATAAAGCAGACTTCAGCATTTGTCCAAAAATGAAGCTCTAACCTTCACAGAATCATAGAATCA
>VXAL01002727.1:34835-48911 GCA_013399475.1 Chauna torquata | reverse complement strand
CCATTCTTCTGCGTCAAATAATAGAAGAGCTCATCCTCCATCTTTCTGTACCGTTAAAGTTCTTATGAAATCTCCTTTGGATTCTTGACTGCCTGTTCTCTTGACATCTGCATATATATTCAGAGTACTGGAGTATTTTTCTCTGACGACTCATTACTTTAAACAATTTTAATAGTTCCTGAGGCCAGAGTAGCTATCTTTATTCCGCTATCAGTTGCTTTAACTAGAAGTGAAATTATTCTGCTTAACATTCTGCTTAAGCCTTTATAGTATGGATTCAAGTACTGCCTTTACAGAGTAGAGTGCTCCAGGTATCTGTGAACACGAGTGTTAGATGGATATCATGCTCTAGCTGCAGCTGAGTGAGGTCGAGAGGTTGCAGTCCTAGTTTTCCACTGTTGATCACCATGCCAGAGATATGTACTCACTCCTTAACCCAGTAATTTCAGGATGAGCTGGGTTAGCTTAGCCACTTGTAGTAGTCAGGGTTTTTAAAACTGAATCATTGCAAGAAACTTAGTTTAGAAAGTAACTATGCATAGTTATGCTACAGCAATCAGAAGTCAAAGAAGTGATAACCAACAGGTTTTTCAACAATGGCTATAGAATTATCCAAGTCTGAGCTACTAGAATAGAAAACGTGACTTCAGTCTAGGTGCCTCTGTTCTATTAATTGCTGCTTTTTACTGCATGATTTACAATATATTTATTTAGTCCTGAGGCATAAATTGTCTTTTTTTCTCTTCTTATTTTGTGCTGGCCTCATTTTTTTCTTCTCTTTATACGTGTGTGTGTATATGTATGTACACATATAAACATACATATGCAGACAAAGAAATTGCTTCTGTTTGTTGTCATTTCTTTTGTAAGATTTTCTTCTTCTCTTCTATTTCTATTCATTGTTATGTTTCCTAGTGTTCAAATTGCACCTTTCTTTGATTAGATCCTTGACCACAAACCAAGGGTCACTACCTACTCAAATTATCCTTTTTAAAAACCTGTTTAAGTCTAATGCTCATCCTTATAGTTCTCTCATTATTTGGAGTAAATGTTATTTGATAATTTTTACAATTTAAGTTCTAAACTGGAACTATGCAATCTTGTGTGTACTAGCAGAACCCCATAATTTCAACATCCATCATTTTGGGAATCCTGAAAACACACTTAATTTGATTTAAAATCAGCTGATTTGAGATTACTTACTGGAATGATTTCCTGTAAGAAGTGATCATTTTGTAGACTCATAGTCATATTAAGAGATTCTTTTAGCAGTTTTACTTTTTCCCAGTGGTGACAGCTAGCCTTTTGTAGACCTCAGCTTACTTAGTCCTAAATTTCTTTCCCATATAAGTTTTCAGAGAAAAATGCACTTGAAATGTTCCCACAGTTATTTATTCAGTTATATTTGATATACTTTTTCCTACGGATTTTCAAAGTCTCCATGGATTCTGTGGCAATTGTCACTGCATATGGTATTTTTTCCATTGTTAAGGATTTTTTTATTGAAGAGTTTTAAAAAGTTAAAGTGCCTCCAATAACTACAGCATTATTTGGAAAGATCATTAGGAGGACAAATGAAGCCTGTTTTAAAAAAGTAAAAATGAATCCAGTAACTAAACTAGCTTTGCCTTTTTCCTAAGGTTTGCCTGAGAATTGAGTTTTTAATGGGAAGAAAGGAATTATAAAGTAAATGAGTCATCATGCTATTGAAGTTTATTATACGTGGGACTTTATCATACATTTTAAAGGTTTAACTTATGACAATGTAGTATCCATTTGAGTGTCCTCCAAAAATATAAAAAGAACTTTAAAATACTTTATAAAGAAACTTAGACTATTTGTCGTCGTGGTAAGATCTTCCTGAAATTTCTATATGCTTTTAAGGTAAATTCTGTCTACAAATTTAATGGGAGAGAAGACTGTGACCCATTTTGATCAATGTTCAAATGAGTTTGATGTTCATTTGACTCAATGCTACAGCATTCTTTTTTTTTTTTTTTTAAATATAAGTGTAGTATAAAAAGTTTACAGTTGTGACCTCTAATGATGCTCTTGAAGATACTAAATTGGCAATTGTTATTAATAAGGAATGCCAGTAACTTCAGAAGGTGAGTTTTGTTTGGTTCTAAACAGATTTGTTCAATTAGTGATTTGATTTTAGTGTGCAAAAAACAAAAAACAAAACAAGTAATCTACTGTAAAAGACAAGAGACTCTTAATACCGTTTTATTTGAACTGTATCTTGAATTATGATTTATAGTTTAAGAATCCTTTTTTCTAAATGTGCATTGTGCTGGCTTATTTCAAAAGTTCCATATAATAAAGCAGAGTCATGTTTGTGGGCGAATACTCAGCTGTTATCCTAAGAAAAATTGTACCCATATAAAATTTTGGTTTGAGTTTTAATTCTCACATTTTTTTCTTGCTCTTGCATTATCAACCTTTTCTTGAATTCTAGAGCCTTCCTCTCAGAAGGACAGTTTACATAAGTAAAATTAGTAATATGTGCATTCCATAATATAGATATTAATGCTAAACACAAAATAGATATGTAAACATGGGATCTGAAGTTGGGTTAGGATGTGTAATATTGCTCTTCTGTTTCATTGTCTTTGTTTATCCAAAATCTTTTTTGTTGCTTCGTGGTGTAACAAACACCTGTAGTATATTTTGTGATCTTTTGAAGAAATACAACTTTTAAACTAAACACATTCTTACAAACGTTACTGAAACTTTTGAATTTGTACCAGGAAATAGCAATGCTAGGTTATTTCTTCTTCAACTGTTTTATAACTCTAGCATCTTATTAAAAAAAAAAAAAGGCAAAACGTAAAAAACAAAATGAACAAAAAACTTGCATTAATACTGCATTCCATCTAATAAAGCTCAAAACTGCTCTGGACTGAGGACCTGTGGACAGTGCTTGGAACAGCCTGGCTGTGGATGGTGCAACGATCCCAGTAACACCGGAAAAGGACAATGTCTGGAAGGGTCATCAAGAGGACCGATGAAGCCTGTTGGCACACATTCTAGTGAAATGGCACTTGATGCTAGTCTTTGCCCAAAAGAAAAAAACTATGAGTGGTCTTTTATCCAGTGTCCAGGTAAGGTCTGCTGATGTTTTATCTTCCAATTTTTTTTTTTTAAGCATTCCTGAGCTTATGATATGAAATAAAACTGTCTGTTTTGACGCACCAAATAAACGTATTTATTTTGAGGAAAAGAGATAACATTTACACAGGATAGATGTTTTTCCAAAATATTTCCTAAATAGTTTCTTTTTTGTCTCTCTCTAGAGAACACAAATACACTGTTTCATGCAGATTCATGTGTGAAATTTAATGCAAATATTTTAATCAAAATTGCCATTTATTTGCAAGTAAGTTCTCACTCATTTTGTCCTTCCACATTTTGAAATCCAGCTATATGAATTTGCTTCAGCTTTTATGTTCTTCTAGCTTCTGTATCCATCAAAAAAGAGTGCAGTTGCAGAGAAATTATCTATAGGCAACTGCAGATGGCCAGGAGCTTCCTGTGTCCCAGCTGCTCACGCAAAGGTTCAGATGCTGTGAGAAAGCATTGCAGGGCTGCCAAGTATCTGAGCTGTGCTTCCAGATTAGTTTATCTTTTAGACCCTTAGACATAAATAGTATGTCTGCTTTTGTAATCTTAAAGAGAGTCTCTGAACTCTAAATTTAAGCCATACTGATCTGATTATAGTATTTTAATTTTTAAGTTCACTGGAAAAGTAAGCTAGACATTAGGTGCTTTAAGATGGTGGAATTTGAGCTGGGATAGCCTCCTGTACGGAAATACCTAGATCCTGAAGGCAGTGTAGCTGTGCAGCAGGGCAGTAGTTCAGGCAAATGGAAAGCACACTGGGGAGTTGGACAGACCTCCAGTGGTAACTTACAATAAATAATACAGCTTAAAATACCACTTTATTTATTTATTTGTGTTTATTTTTATTTTTATTTAGAATAAATGGTTTAAATTTGCTAGTGTTATTTTTCCAGCAAGCATTCCTACTGCTGGTAAATTCAGAAGCTGGAGCTTCTTCAGGATCAAAACTTTCTATGGGTACATGCAGCTGTGTTTGCTCTTCTGGGTACTTTACTTCTTTCATCAGCATGTTCTGTACAAGTGTGTGTATAGATTTAAATGTAAGTGTGTGTATTGCTATATTATTTAGTAAACAGAATCTTTTTAAGTTTTGTTTTGATAACCTTTTTGTTTTAAGTAAATAGGTAGAGAGTAGAATTTTTTGAAGTTTTAAAATAACAACATGAAATCTAAAACCAAGGGAACATTGTCAAGGGGTCCAAGTTAAAACCAAAAAACCCCTAACCATCTAATACCATTACCAGAGTAAAGAAACCTGTAGTAATGTTCAGAAACAATAGAATGATATTACATTTTCTGGAAACTGAAGTGTTTTGTCCTTATATTACAGTACAAGTGTGTCAATAATAAGTGCATTGTTTGACTTCCACTGAAATACGTGATATCTACCACTAGTGAAATTGTAATGGATATAAATATTGCATGTCTAAAATGCTTAAGTTAGAAGACTTAATCACTTTATTTGTTTAATATTTATTCTTCATGGATAAAATTCTCTATTCATTGTACATTCTGACCCAGGATGCACTGAAACAAAAACCAACAACAACAACAAACAAAAAAACAACCCACAACTACTAGTTTTATGAGTTTGTTAGAGGCAAATCCTTCCAAAGGTATAGAATTAAAATTTCCAGTTGGCATGAAATTTCATTTTGATATAGGCTGTATGTTTTGTTGCTAAGCGTTTGTTTCCATTTTCTTACAATATGAACTGTAATAGATTGTACTAACATAATTTGTTCTTAATAGCCCAGCAATCTGGAAACATTCATTTGATGTTCTTGAAATATAATATAATAGATACTAAATCTGTATAAGCCTACTGAACAGTTTGTAGTTTGGAAAATAAAAATAATTTATAACATGTACTTTGAAGATAATTCTGCCACATTTATAAGTAATTGGCTAAGCCATTTATGTTTTTATATTAATGATGTATATACATGTTCATGTATAAATAATATATATTTATATATGAGGGAAACTAAGGACATATATATATTGTTCATCTCCATGCCCTTTATAGTGCCTCAGGGCAATTGTGTTTGTGTTTAAAAGCGGTATTCAAGAGGTAACTTTTTTAATTATTAGTTGTCATCTGGAAATCAATAGTCCTCAAAGCAGCTATCATAATATTTCTTTTGATATGATTACTTTTGATTTTTTTTATCAGATTTGTAAACGGCAAACATTACATATGTAAAAAACAAAACAAAACAAACAAACAACAAAACCAAAGAAAAATAAAGAAAAATAAAGTGTCATGATTTCTTTTCATGAGAATAGCAGTTTAGGAAGGATGCAAGCCTGTCCAAGTTTGTCTTTAATGACTAAGTTTCTCCTCTGAAAAGCAGTGTCCGTTAGTAGTGTGAATTCATTCTAGATAGTTTGCTAGTTGAAGTATCTTTACACTACATCCAGATTGTGATGCAGACAAGCTTTTTTATATGTTTTTGTATTAATAAGTATTTTCTTAGTATATAACTATAATTATCAATAATTGTCAGCATCACCAACCATTTCAACACAAATCATAAACAAATTGGACATAAAATTGCTTATCTCAGGGGAATTGCATTGGAGATTCAGATAAATCACATTTGTATGTGTGAGGAAATTTACCCTTCTGCTGTCACTGATGTATGTTAACATCCCTTAAGCAAAAAATCTGTGTTTAAAATTTAACCCCCTAGTTCTTATTTAAACAATCATTGCAGCATCTCATTTTAATTATTGCTTTAATTTTTTTAATACAAGTCCTCAGTGTGATTGCAGTCTTGTCTGTATCACAGAAAGTTGTTGAACTGTGCAATTCATTTGGCTTTTCACTTTTCTTGATATATGATACAGGAAAATCAGCTACGATATTATTTTAAAATGATGTATCATGTAAATTATAGATTGTATTGGTCCTTATTGTGTAAATACATTTTGAATTTCATTTAAAATTTACTACATTTTATTGTGCCTTAACAAAATGTATGAGTTGTCTGCTTATATATGATGGCTTTTAATATTGCGACTTGCAGTAAAATAAAATTCACAATCGAAAATGCGATTAATAGAGGTTACTCTCATTTATCCTTTAAATAACACAAAAATGAAAATATACTAAGATAATCATTAGGAAGAATAGAAACATTACAAATCAGTGACTCACTAGTTACAGAATATCAGAACTGAACATTTTCCTGGTGTTATGATACTTTCTTAATTAGGTGATCTTACTTTAATTACTGATTTTATGCAGAGTAAAGGATACCTGTTCTCTGAGTAAAATAAATTTCTGGTTGACTTTTATTCTCTGTGCAGCCTTGCTGCTCATCTTCAGGACCTGTTGCATATAGGTGTGTTGTTTCACTTAGTGCAAAATTTAGATAGTTTATAATGAATGAATTGGAAAAAAATAGGGTTAGGAAAATTAACTTTGACTGCAACTGTTGAAATCTGCCGTGATGAACTAGATTTTCTTTCTGATCACATCACCCACTTTTGATATGATATTAGGTAAGTAGTTGCTCCAGGCATCTGATAGGCTCCGTCATTATGCATATAGTATTTGAACGCAATAGCATGGTATGTGCAAAAGAGGCAACCCCACCCCGTGCTGCCCTGCAGTGTTCCTGGTGTTCATTCTTACATGAAAAATGTATGTTAATATTCCATTTTTTAAATACATGTTCCCAAACATTATTGCACAAGCATTTTAAAGGGTTCCAGTCAAAGTGGATTTCTGAGTTATTGTATGCCTGTTGCAGTTACACCAGTAACCAGTAATGGGGTCCTCATATCCAAATGATATTACTATCATCAAGTACATATCCCACAAAACAGTGTAGGTTTGATTAGAAAAACCAACCAAACAGATATGCTGTTTTTACTTTTTTGGCTTATTAGTAACAAAACCATGTGTGTGTGTGTATGTGTGTGTGTGTATATATATATACACGTATGTATATACGTATACATATACATATATATATAAATTTTATAAATTTTGCTTTAAGTCATTTAATGTGTAAGACATGCAAACAGAACTCATGCAAAACAGAGCTCTAATTCATGGTATTTTCTAGTAGCTTTTTCTGAGAAAGGCAACAGATTGTGGAATGGCAAACTACCTGGGGAAAAACATCACAAAGTTGTCTAAACAGTAAGTGTTCTTAGGAAGAGAAAAACTGTAATTTATAAAGAGATTTAGCCAAGACAGTGAAAACAAAACAAAAAACAAAAACAAAAAAAACAAACAAAAAACAAACAAAACTTTTCCAGTAGAACAGAAATGTTGGATTCTTGTTTACAAGATTTTATAGCCATGAATACAGAAGGGTTTCTAAACTCGGGAGGTTTAACGGTTTCTGAGCCAAACCTGGCAATGACTGTAAATGTATTAAGTTACTAAATTCTAAACCAACTCCAAAAACGTTTAAGTCATGCACTTTTATTTCTAGCCAAGGCACCAGTCAATGTGACATTTACATTAAAAATCCAAATTACAAAAAAAAAATAGTAAACAGAATGATGTTACTGAAATAGCTGCCCTCTGCTGAGTCTTACACACCCTTCACCAGTAGAGATTGACAGGTTTGACATAATCTGACACTTGACAAACTGCTGTAATTAACAGATTGCTAATCTGCTGAGCACTGTGAGCTCTGAGGACCCACTGTATAGAGAGGTCGTCTTGAAGAAAACTTCTGCTGCTTCAGCCAAGTCCTGGCGGCAGGGTCAATGGTTCTGGCAGAGTTCACATCATGGTTTTGCTGCAGCAGCAATCAGCACTTTCTGAGAGTTTGTGGAGCACTGGAGCAGGAGAGGAGATCTGGTGTTACAGGATCAGTGATTTCTAGTGTTGTTATTTGACGAAAAGCTTAATTATGCTTTTAGGGTCAGACACAAACTATTTACGTCAATGGGAGTCCAGTTTCTTTTACTTGCACCATTTCAGTCTACTACCCTGTATTGGGACTGGAGAAGTTTGATGTGGTTCTGATGTCTTAAAAATCCCTTAGTGTGCCAAAGCTAATGAGAGGATCATTGGTTTTTTTTTGTACATCCTCTCTCCCCGGTAGATCATGTGCAAGTTTTTTGATTTTCTCTATTGCAGTAGTGTTTCAGATGCTTCATAAAAGATTGCATGTAGGTATGGGGTTTTTCATTTGGTCTCGGTGACTTACTGCCTCTTAACAGGTTTCTTAGGTGGCTTGGCAGCGTTTTAAGGCTATGTGGGGCGGATTCAGTCACTCACAATAGACTTTCTCACAAGTCACCACATTATCACTTTCTGTGGTCTTTTGTGAATTTGTGTCTTGTCACAATATTATTTTGAAGAAATTGTGTCAAACTATAAATATATATCTGCTGGTCATCAGTCAAGATTAAACTCCTCAGAGTTACATTCTTCTGCAATTTTGTAACGGTATAAGAAAGGTTTTATTCTAAAGAGCAATTTAGTAATGGCTTTTTAAATGTTATATTCTAGCTTGCCAGTGTAATGGCCACAGCACCTGCATCAACAGTAATGTTTGTGATCAGTGTAAAAACTTAACAACGGGAAAACAATGTGAAACATGCATGCCAGGATATTATGGGGATCCCACAAATGGAGGACAGTGTACAGGTAAGTTGTTCTGCAGGCAGAAAGAAAATTGAAATGGCAATTTATGTAATGTGAAATTCACTTTTCTTTAAAGGTTAAGTGTTGATATGATATCAGATATGTTGATCAGATAAATTAATAATTCAAAATCCAGATTAATATTTTTAAGAGAAACATTGCATTCAGAATCATCATTTTGCAGTTGTCATTTGATCTGTGTGCTTTAAGAACAAGACAGTAATTTAAAGATGCTATCCCAGTTAGGCAAAGGAGGAAAGAGAAACTGTCATGTAACGTGAGAGCAACACCTTAAATTACGGTACTTCAGAGAGGTATCATCCTATTGCATGTAAACAGTCCTCTTGAAAACAGTAGGAATGTATAAATGAAATTCGGTATCTACAATAATGCCTGATAGCACTCCTTTGTATAAATGTATGATGCTAGTGGGAAAACTAATGAATTCAACAGACCAACAAGTCTTATTCATGCATGGTTTGAACAGCCTGGTATACTTGGGATTGTATGTTACTCTAACCTTTTCAATCTGTTTAGTTTTGTAATTGCAGCACTGGAGGATTCTCTTTGAAGTGAAAGAATGAAATCCAATAATTGAGAATTTTTTGTGTATTGCTGTAGGGCTGCTTTTTTACTTGCTTGGGTGATTTTAAAGTTGACAGTAACTTCTCCCCTAACAACTAAATGGGGGTGGGGGAATACTTTTAATAGGAAAAGCTATTAAGGTAGTTGAGATTTAATCTAGTAGGTAGCTAGATAATTTTCTCCTGTGTTGTGGTTTAGCCCCGGCAGGCAGCTCAACACCATGCAGCCACTCACTCACTCTCCCCAGGTGGGAAGAGGGAGAGAATCGGAAAGGTAAAAGTGTGAGAACTCATGGGCTGAGATAAAGACAATTTACTAGGTAAAGCAAAAGCTGCACGCGCAAGCAAGCAGAACAAGGAATTCATTCACTGCTTCCCATGGACAGGCAGGTGCTCAGCCACTTCCAGGAAAGCACGGCTCATCACGCATAACGGTTTCTTGGGAAGACAAACACCGTCACTCCGAATGTCCTCCCTTTCCTCCTTCCTTACACCAGCTTTTATTGCTGAGCGTGATGCCACATGGTGTGGGACATCCCTGTGGCCAGTCTGGGTCAACTGTCCTGACTGTGTCCCCTCCCAGCTCCTTGTGCACCCCCAGCTAGTCCTTGGCTCTGTGTAAGCACTGCTCAGCAACACATAAAACATCAGTGTGTTATCAGCATTATTCTCATCCTAAATCCAAAACACAGCATTGTGTGAGCCTCTATGAAGAAAATTAACTTTATCCCAGCCAAAATCATGACATCCTGTGACTTTTCTTCTCTGATATTGATGTTTATTTAACTGGACCTTACTTCCCAAGGAATATTTATTCATTTAAAGGGTTCGCTTGTTCCTCAGCACCTTAACATGCAGTAGCCAATGCATGAAGCTGCACATCTGGTAAACTCAAGCACAGTATGTTAAAAGTGTGTTCAAGGGGATGGAAAGATTAATGTCTACCCCTATTGACAGTTGCACATTTTGCTGGTGCTTTATGAAGCTTTAAATAATTCTCAATAGTTCTCTTATTTCCTGAAGTTGACAAAATGTTCTTTTGCTGTCTACAGTACCTTTATGGCAAAATGACTTATTACTATAGCGTTTATTCTTCAGGGATACATTAGCTATCTAACTAAATAAGCATTCCATCACCTTTAGTGAATTATGTGTAGTGCAATAATAGCTAAAATCAATTTATAAGACCAGTAAAATCATAAATTTTACAAATTGTTTTTTCAGCCCTAGGTAAGAGTTCATATATTTTTTGGTAAACATGATTTTAACAGGAGGTATTTAGACTAAAGAATGCTTTAAAAGTAAAGATGATAATTATTTTGAGGCTTTATCTGCATTGGTATTATTTATCTGCATTATATTTTGAAGTATAGAGCCCATAAAACTGTTTAAGTCTTTAAACCATTTTGATGAATGTAGTCATTATGAACTGTTAGAGACTCTTCAGTACCGTGATTTTTGTCCCTGTAATAGTAGTGGGCCAGGGATTTCTGCAGAAAAGATATCAATGATCCTGATCCATAGAGAACGGTCAAATCACTTGGATTTAAGAGGACTTTGGAACCAGTCATCTTCATACGCCTTTCTTCTGCAACTTTTCACTGCTGCTGCCAGCTGAATGTCTGATTGGATGCTTCCAATATTTCCTTCCTACTAAGTCTCATCCTTCCATAAAGAGGGGCTGAGACTGCCTAAGCATGTGGGGCAGTTTTTCCTCAGAGCTCCTGAGGCATTTCTTTGAGGATCCAGACTGAAAACTTTTAAAAGAAATGACAAGATAATGGCTATAACTTTTAAAGTACATTGCAATATTATAATATTCTTCATATAATAAGTTGCCATAGTTACAAGGGTGTGACTTGATTATGAATTGGAGAACAGTTGAGGTTGGGAAAAGAGGTTGTACTCAGTGTCTGCAACTGAGAGATGAAGTGGTGTACACTGGGAGAAAAACTAAAAATCTTTCTCAACATACTTATAACACGTCAAAATAATTTTTTTTCCTGGTGGTCTGACAAAAATACTTACATATTCAGTAAATTCTGCTGATGTAGTTGCAGGTAAAATTGGACTTCCCAACTTTGACTATCTGAGCTATAGATTTAGAAGGTTTGCAAGGAAAACTTCCTATTATTTTATAGGGTGGAAGAGCCTTTGTTGTTCCTTGCATCTCTAATGGTTTTAAATGAAGGAGAAAGAGGTGCATAAGAAATCTTTAAGTCCTTGAAAAACACTTTTTTCCTTAACTGTACCAGTCCTTTTTGTTTATATTTCTAGGAAGTCATTCAAAAAGCTCTGAGAGAAGTTTTGTCCACCCCTGAGTCATCAATTCTATTCTGACCTTTGACCAGGGAAGGAAAACTCTGTACAGATACGACTATTTGCCATATTTGCCAGACTATTTACTCTGGGAATAATGGTATCCTTACAGCTGTCATCAGATTACTGATTCATTGATAGTGGTATTGCATAATATTTTGCTATCACATTACTGTGGGATGAATGGCAGTTGTTATAGGAAAAATGTTTAGTTTGTGTTTCAGAAGGTTTTGAATAGTTGTGACTAAAGAATGGATGAAAGAAATTGATTTTTCTGGATTTTGACTCTGCAACTGCTGACATTTTCATAGCTTTAAAAAGAAATCTGTGGACTCAGTTTGCATCCTGATATGATGCAGGCTTACTACACATCACGTATGTAGTAAGAAGGACAAAGAAAAGATGGAGTCATAATAACAGCCTTCAAATTTTGAAAGGAAACTGAAAAGAGAATGATGATTAAGTGGCTTCCCCCATCTCTACATTTAGGTTGGAGAAGGAGTACTGGGATTGGGTTTCAGCAAGCAAGATTAAGGTGGAATACAAGGAAAACTTTGTAATGGTTAAAATCTGGAATAGATTGCGTAAACTTATGATATCTCCATTACAGCCTGCACCATATTTTAAAAATCATCAAAATTCTCTAGCTTTGGAAAAAGGCCGTGGACTAGCTGATTCCACATGTTCTTTTCCAGACTACAAAATCCTTGTAGTCTGATACCTAGGATGCAGGGAAATATTGAGTAAGAATAAAGTATTCCAATTATATACAAAAATGATGTATTTATAGCAAAACTTGCTATACTATGAGTGCTTAATGTAGATGCTCCTGAATCTTAAATATTACATATTTTGGAATGTGCAGTGTTTTTGTTATTGTGGCATTAAAAAGCTTTCCATTCTAATGCAGGCTTATGCGGTGATTGACCCCCCCATCTAGCTTATTTTTGTGTCAGAAGTATGGAATGTCAGTTGCTGATGGCAGTGGTTTAACAATGACCATACATTTTATATTATTTGTTGTACTTTTTCTTTAAACAAATATACCTGATACCGATTATTTATTTAAATTCTGTTGGTCTTCTATTCCAGGTCTATACAGTGCTTAGATACTCAGCAAACTGATTTATAACAATTTGTGAAGGAAAAGTAGAGTTTGCTTTTGTGGTGTATATGTAGTCTTTTATATAGTTCTAATTTTCTAATGTACATCTTGTTGTAAAGATGTAGGTACTCCTTTATTTATGACATTTCATTGTACAAATATAGTTTGAATTATTTTGCTATTTGGTTCATTGTTTGTTGCATTCTAAAGAAAAAAAAAACAATATTAAATTGCAGAAGCCTTTCAATTTATCGTAAAGAAAGTTCTGTGACTTAGTAGTTATCCATTCTAATCCTAATTCAAAATTGTTTCAGGTAGTCCATGTTATATCTGTGATGTGAAACAGGTAGCCAAAATATAAAAGTGAACTTCATTGTGTTCTCAAGTAACAAATTTATATTTTAGTTACACAAAAAGATTTACATTTTTTATTGGAAATAAATGATACATAGCACACCAACTAGTACATCCAGACCCTATCCATGTGCTTAAGACTCATAAGCTAAGGCCCATGCATGGCAGAGAAGTGTAAAGTGATGGTATGGTCACAGTTATTGTGTAAAGTTACAGCATCCTTCTTTTTAAGAGTTAGCTCAATGTCAAGGTCCAGATGAAGCTCCAGTTCTGTTTATCCCTTTTATCTGTCTGGTTTTGAGTGCAAATGTTTGAGCAGACCTTGGAGAGCTAAATGCATTGCTGTCAGTTTGTGTCTGACACAAGGAGTCAGAGCCATTAGTGGCTTAACAGAATAAGGCATGCTCCTGTTCAGACTCTGAGTTGTGGTGAAGCTTCAAAGACAGAGTGGCACAGCTCAGCCTTGTTTCTTTCTGAGCAGGTAAAGCTCTCCAGATGTAGAAGCCTAGGAATTCTTGTAGTCTGAAATGTTGAAGAGATGGAGGACAGATACTCTGAATCACTTTGATTCTTTTTTTTTTTTTTTTTAATTCTGCTCGAGTCCCATTTGAGGTACAATTTAGAAGGCATGAATATCAAAATTCAGTAATAGGAAATTAATTGTTAAATATTGACGGATTTTGGAAGTAAAACAGCTCTAACTGAAGATGGGAACAGATACTGGATTGCTCTCTTAGCAATTTGTCTTGGTGTTATATTATCTTCAAGGTCTGATTCTGTTGTACTTCATGTCAGGGAAATGTGCTATGGTTTTATATAAATCTTAGAAAACAGAGTAAGATGTATGCTACAGGCTACAGCATAAAATAACAGGAGAAAACAGTATGGGAGATTGCTTGGAATGAATTTGTGTTGTCTTGGCAAAAAAATTTTAGCATTATTTTCAAACTTATCATCTACTTAATTGACAA
>VXAL01002727.1:18533-29745 GCA_013399475.1 Chauna torquata | reverse complement strand
TTTTTTTTTTTTTTAAGCTAATGCTTGACTCTTTGAATTTGATTTTCCTTACTAAATCAGGATGTATGTATTTAATGGAGTGGTCTGATTTCAGGAGCAGCAAGCATGGGGAAGCACTGGTTCAAGTTTCAGCTTATGGTTGCTGTTGGAAAAGTGTGTGCTTGTGCAGAACTGCTAGCTGACAGTGTGGTGGGTTGACCCTGGCCAGCAGCTAAGCATCACCCAGCCACTTGCTTGCTCCCCACCATTGCAATGTGACAAGGAGAGAATAGGAAGAGCAAAAGCTAGAAAACTGGTGGGTTGAGATAAAGACAATAAGTGAAGGAAGAGGGGGACACACACACACAACAACAACCAAAACCAAAAACCTCAAGCCCACAAGAGATGTGAAGGCAACTACTCACCATCTCCCAAAAGTGGACTGACACTCAGCCAGTTTCTGAGCGCTGGCTGTCTTCCAGCACCCGCCTCCTCTCCAGCCCACGTTTTTATTGCCAAGCTTTTAAAACAATAAAGAGGGATGGAGTGGCAGAAATGAAGTGTTGTGAACCCCCATTCCTCATCCCTCTATGCCACTTGGGTCAGGAGGCAGGGTGTGGAAGTGTTTTTTGTTTTCTTTTTGTTTCTCTCTATCCTACTCTGCTATTATTTGGCAATAAATTAACTAAATCTTCCCCAAGTCGAGTCTATTTAAACTGTGATGGCAATCGGTGAGTTATCTCCTTACCACGACCCATGAGATTTTCATCTCATTTTCTCTCCCTGTCCCCCTAAGAAGGGGGAGTGATAGATTGTCTTGGTGGGCTTTTGGTGACAAGCCAAGGTTAACCCAGCACAACTGGATATTTCATAAACTTAATCTAAACTTTTCATAGGTCTATGATGCAATAAAAATATCTTGAATAGCAGTAAAAAGTGTAGCAATAACTTGTACTATCTTAATCTGTGTAAGTAGCAGACATTTTGTGCCTATTCAGCAATTTGGCATGAGAACTAAGAATTCAAGAGTCTAATTAATGATGACTTATTATTTTATAGGTATTGTAGAGATACAGCAGCTTGATTTACATTATATTCCTTTATCTGTGTGTTCATCTGATTGTTTCTCAAAGATTAGCATTAATCATATTGCTTTCATTTATGGTGATCAAGTCCACCTGTATGTTATTGTGTAACCTAGTTTCTGGTAATGATGAATGAGTTGCTGTGCGTTCTTATTTTTGCATTTTTCAGTTTTATATGGTATGACTTTATTTTCAGGGATTATGACTTTATTTTCAGGGATAAGGAGTATTCATAAATGTAATTTGTATGTGCTATCTTAGCTGTGTATGTTAACCTTCCTGGTGACATGTAAAGTCATTAGTTTCCAAAAGATGTTCACAGTGGAGCAAGGCAACTTTCAGCTATCCAGAAATGTACAGATTTTGTTCAATAGATCCTGCCTATTTTGCTTATTTCAGAATAAAATAAATGTGTGTCATTTAAGTAGACAAGTTTACTTTGTGTTGAAAGAAATTTCAACAGTTCACATCGGTACAATGTCTAGGCTAAGAAGATGTTAGCCTCCAGTTAAGGGTTGAGAGTTACAAGTTCAAGATTTTCTGAATCACCTTTACTTTATCCTCAAATAAACATTTGACTACGTACAGAGTCTTCTTGTCTCAAATGTAATAGAAACAACAACAAAAAAAAGCAGGCATTTTGTTTGTTTGTTGTTTTCTGAATCTATTATTCTAGATTTTTCTAGATGCTTAGAATCTTATGTTCTCTCATTACTGTAACAACTCACAGCTTCTATATTATTCTCATAGTTTTAAATGCAGAGACATCTGCAGTCAGGATTCCAAGTATCTCTTTGTAATCCTTCTGCAGGAAAACCCCTCAAATGTGTCTCTTGACAGCTGGTTAGTCTGATAGGTAACATGCAGCATGGTATCTTCCATCATCCGCTGCAATTTTACAGCATAAAATAATTTATTATTTATTTATTTATTATTTGGTTATACGCTCATCAGTTAAAATTAGATGAGAGATTGCACATCAGTCCAGAGGCATGACAGACACTTCCAGTGTAACTGGAGGCCACGAAGTTACTGGTTGGAATCCGTACAAGTGAATATGCCACCAGGACATGAAAGAAGAGTCAGGTTGTCATTTTATGTTGAAATGGTCATCCCTGTCTGTAAAGCTCTTGGAAACCTCCTACAGGCTGTTGAGAAAAAAGCTTTTAAAGCATCACACATATCACGCAAATAATTTTCCAACTGGTAGAATGAAGATTCTCAAAACTCTTTTGTAATGGCATTTCTGTTTGATTGCAGTTGATTCTGCCTTCATTTTCTGAGTGGTAAATGCAATACATTACAATGGCAGACCACATCAGTTATTTAAGGGAAAAAAACTTCACCCACCGTTGAATGCATTAAAAATCAGTAGTGTTTTGTACCTCCTAATAGCTAATACAGAGAAATGATTTGCTGACTTCTTTACATTTTGTGCTGTTTTTGTCTGATAAATTGTGTAAGACATTTCTCTTCTTTGGGCTTTTATCTTGAATGACCAAATACACACAAATAGTTGCAATCACCAGCTGTTGATTTTAGTTGTTTTTCTCCTTGGATTGGAATAATTTTATTTTTATATTTAAAGCCACTATGAATAGTTACTGAGTGGTTTAAATTGTTTTGCTTTTCACACTGCTTTATAATAACCTTTGATTTTTTTCTTCCTGTTATAATTTCAGAAGTTATGTATTCTCTTTAGAGAGAGGGAACAAAACAGCAGTCTTTTGGCCAAAAACTTCCTTTCATCAAATTTTCAAAATTGCTAATAGGCAGCTGTCTTTTTCAAGAAAACTTTTTAAAAAATATACCAAGCCTTTGGTGTCTGAAAAAGTCTCCTTAAACACATCTCATATAGAACAGGCAACAATGAAGGCATCCAAAATGATCGGTTTGTGTTTTTCCTTAAAATAAAAACAAAACCAAAACAACAACAATCAAAAATACCACCAGTACTTTAGTTTTTGCTAAACCTACTAAAAGTTTTAGTTTGCCACATCTGAAATTACTTATTTTTCAGCAATTTTAACTTTATCTTATGTTTGCATCTGAAAAACCTCTTTACAAACAAGAAAACTAAGAATAATTTAAGGAATAGTATTTTTAATCTTGCAGGTGTGTGAAAGAAACATCTCTTTAAACATTTGCATGCTTGAAGAAGTGGTACTGTGCAGCAGATACAGAGTTTAATTTTTGACCTGAGCTAACAAAACTCACAGCTGAACACACTGTAAAATTGAATTTGGAGGTTATTTATTTATAATAACATATATTTTATTTAAAAATGAAACAAGTGTCAAGAACAAAAAGGAAAGTGATATATAGGACATGTTAAGCTTTTCTTCATATAAAGTACTTTTAATAATGTTTTCATGTGGAATTTTTCAGTTTACATGTTCAAAGCATGTGTAAAAGTTCATATTCTTCACAGATTAACACGGAGAAAATAAAATTGGTGATAGTGTATTTTGTGAGTTCTCAGGGAAAGGTTTTAGTTTGGCATGGCCTTACAGTAGAAAATACTGTTCATGGATATTATTCCTGAATGATCCTGAGAGCAAGCTATAAAAATTCTGTACTCTCATCCCAAGAATATATTTATTTGGTATCGACATGAAAGAGTTAGATACAGCAAAGCTCTTGTTAATTGCTTAAGATTCTGTTCCGCTCATAACAAGAAAAAAGATCTTGTCTTTCAGTATTAATCTTCTGTGTTGCATTTTCATTATCTACTTGTGTAAAACAAGTTATGGTTTTCCAAGCTGTTTTTATAATATTAGTTGCTGATGATTAAAAGCAGATTTAGTATGATTGCTTGAGAGGTATTTATTACAAAAATTAAAAACAAAAAAATCAATGGTTTGTGTTTTTTTTTTTTTAGAATAAATATGCTACTTGTAGAATGTATGTATCAATCCTAAAAGCTAAGGAAAAACTTCACTTGTGATTTCCATGTTTTTTAACTGTATGACACAGCTTCGTTTTTTCAGGGGAAAAAAGTAATCATCTTACTAGTAATCAGATGATCTTGGTAGGCTTAGGTCACAGTCAGGTGAAACTGGCTGTGTTTTGCAGTGACTGTAAGGACAGAAAAGAAATTAAAATCACATTCAGGTTTGGGTGAATTGCTGTTTTTGGAATGGGATCGTGAGCATTCCTCTAACCAATGGGTTTTCCTCTGAAGGATATCCCATTGGTATCTGCTCATCAAGGAAGAGCAGAGGGTAGGATGCTCTGCAGCTGAGAGAACAAATTGGGTGCATATTGAAAAAAATTATCATATTGTGAGGAGCATCTAATTTTACTAAAATGGCTACCAGGGTGATTGGGAATATTTGCCTTTTCCAGAACAACTTTTTATCCAGTATTGATTTGGAAAAAATAATGATCTAATTTTTATGAATATTGAGAATATCTGACCTTGCTCTAAACAATGATGCATGTGTGTGTTATATAAGTGATTTTGGTGGTTGCAGAATTCCTGCATATCCAACACAGATTCCATATCCTACCTATATAATTCCGAAAACTGTGTCTATTCCTTCTAAGTTTTGTCTCTGTCTGGCAAGTATAAAGCACAGTTTTTAGTATTGCATCAATATACATAGATAAGGTTTTTGTCCCTTGTATGCCATTATTGTACTATATAAAATAAATTGGTGTGAGGCCAATGAAAGGGAAATCACAAGATAAACCCTGAAGAATGAAAATAAAATTAGTCATATATGTGCTAATTAGTCTAATAAGACTGACTTATCATGAAGGTTAATCGTGCCACTATGAAATGACAGTTGCATTTGACCTGCATGTACCTTTTGGAGTGTTTACTAGAGGACAATAGTCCTTTCTAATACCACCTTTATTTCAACTCTTATTTTTATTGCTCAGTGCTTCATAGAAGTTCTTTAGCTTTATTTTAATGCTACTCAATTAGTAAGATTGCATAAGCATTGTTGAGCACATTTGTTTGCTTTTATAGTGTCTATCTCAAAGACTGGATGGATGTATTTCTTATAAAAGTAATTGTTGAATGCTAAAAGGGAATCAGGGGCTTCCAGTTGAATATACACTTCTAGGAAAATAAATGACTGGACAGATTTGTAATACTAGGAATGTAAAAAAAAAAAAAATTGGCTCAGAAGGGCAGCTTTCATATGAGTAGATTAATGAATTGTGTAAGCGAACATTTACAGTGAAACTGAGCATGACAATGTTGTACCTAATATGTTTATACTTGAAATTTTGTACTTAGCCTAGCTGCATGACAAAGCCTGTATCTCCTTTTTTTTGATACACCTTATGCGTTGCACGTCACCAAAATTAACAAAGTAGTACAGCTCAATATTTAATAGCATTGTCATAGCTTTCCAATAAAAAATTAAAAAATCACCAAGGTGTCGTAGAGGAATTTATCCTTGTACAGCTACTGGTTTAGTAGTCTTTGAAGTAAACAAACATATTAAGTTAAAGTACCATTTGTAGTGAGCTCTGTTTCAGAGAGAATTTACTCTTGCAGCTATATGTTAGAGATGGGAGCTAAGCAATATATGTTTTTAAATTCAATTGTCTAAAATGTGTACTTCATGGAAATGGTGATGAGTATTCTTTAGTTGTCAGCATCAGCAAGAACGTTTATATGCTGAGATAGCAACTCAGAATCAATTGCGCTGTGGATTTATTATTTAATAAATTCTATAGGGTTGCAATTTTACAGCATGGATTTACTTTACTGGATTATATTGTTCTCATAGAATCTTTCTGTTTAATTAGAATCAGCAGGTTGTACAAAACAATAGTGTGAACTGCTATTTACCTAAAAATAGAGTAGAAATTGCTAGGGTGTTTTCGGTTGTTGCTGGTTTTAAAGCTCTAATGTTGTGACTTCAGTTAATATGTAAAAATAAGATGATAAATATAGGTTAAAATAATATATTTTAAGCAAGTTTATAAGTTTGGTATCTTTTTAATATTTAATGACTGATTAAAATGTTTGCATGGCAGGTAAGTATTTAAAATGACTGCTAATGTAGGCATAATATAAACCTGAGTTGGAGAGGAGTTGCAGTTCTTTTTGCACAGTCAGAGCTTGAATCGTAATAATATCTATATCATTTGATATGTACTTATTTTAAAGAAAATTTTATGTGTTTTCAATTAGAGAAGTTCTACACCAAGGTTTTCAGTGAAGGAGTAAATAAAAATCTGACAGATGCTAGCAGTAGTATGGAAAGACTCTTGAAGTTGAGCTGATCTCACTGTTTCTATCCAAAAGAGCAACACTGAGTACACATGCATGTACAGAAGTGCAACAGGTTGCACAGCTGCAACAGTGTTACGACACTGTTCTATGCATCTGTAGAGTACAACACTTAATAAAAGCATCTAACACCCACATGACATGTTTTATGGATTTAACTGTGAGTAGGATAGCATAGAGCAGCTGTTAAGTGGATGGAGTCCTCGAAGTGAGCTTGTGGAATCGCAGAGTCACAGAAAGGTTGAGGTTGGAAGGGACCTCTGGAGATTGTGTAGTCCCACCCCTCTGCTCAAGGAAGGTCAGCTAGAGCCTTCTCAAGGCTCCCTGAGCCTTCTCTTCTCCAGGCTGAAACCAAGCTCTCTCGGCCTCCCCTAATATGAAGGATGCTCCAGTCCCTTAATCACCTCTGTGGCCCTGTTGCCATCTTCAGGTTTCGTTTCATTCCTGTGAAATTGCATTCGTGGACTCCAAAACCACTGTATGATTCAAACAAAACCATGACAGCAGGGCCATGATGGGGAGATTTGTTACAAAAGTCCACCCAATATCTGCGGTAAAATACTTGACAAGGGTGGTATTAATGGGATGTTAAATCTTGCCGGTCAGTGTGGGGGATCATTTCCAGCACCTACAGAAGACTGAATTTCTAAGGCATATCAATACCTAGAACATAAAGGTGATGAGAACTCATTCTTAAAACAGCCTGGAGGCTGTTTATCAAATTTTGTGTACTTGACTCATGTTTCTCTTTCCTGAACTCGTGTTTCTTAGTTGTGATAGGGGTGGATGACTGAAGGGCCCCAAAATACTGCATCTGAGGTTTACAGTCTTACTTGCAAGAATTCTATAGCTGATATGATTTTTTTTTTTTAATGTATGTATCAAGTAATTCATCTAAATTTTCAAATTTGATTTAAAGGAAGCACACACGTTTGGGTAGGAATTTGCAACATAAATAAAATCTCCATCAGAATAGTATAATATATTTTGAACTGAAATATATGTCCATATTCTGTGCCTCAGTGTTTTTCACACACAAAATATTAGAATAATAACTATTCTAATTTCAATGCTTTCTTGGGAATATAAGCATTGCTAACAAGTTTTTTTTTTTGAGTTTTGTGGACTGTAATTTATTTTGGAAGGTGTAAGGCTAATACTAATCTGGTGTAATAGATTGTTCTGAAATTCAGCAGAAGCTGACAGTTATTTTGAGTTTCAAGCTTAACCTTATAATTAAAAACCCTTAGCACTGCGTGAATAATGAAATAGAGAACGACAGATGTACTTCTTTCCCATAAGGAGAAGGAAGACATGATATACTATCAATCCCTGATGTATCCTAGAGGTGTGATTAGATTTGTTTATTGAAAATATATCACCCAGTCTTAACTTGCTGTTATTCTTTAAACTCAGTGGTGTATTGGTATATAGATGTATATAGATTTTTACTTTTGTTCTATTTAATTTTATTTTTTAATGAGAAGAAAATTCTGTATGTTCCATTTTAACCATTTGGTTCTCAGAAATTCATTTCTGGAGTCCAAATACCGAATATGACTACTTAAATTAGGAGGAAATAGGGATTGTGAACAACAGTTAACACTGTTAGAATGTTACTGTATGTTAAACTCGCTATAAAGTTGAAGCAGGATTTCAAGCTATTCTCTGCACAGATGACTCTCAGGAGACATTTCAGAGAGAGTTAGAATCATTGTAACATCCTGAAAGTGTTTGAATGTGATGCTGTTGTGAGTGCTGGAATATGTACGTACAGCAGTACAGTCTGAATCTGATGTACCCTGTAGATAGACCAGTCTCTTCTACAACATCTTGTTCCACTGTTCACATAATGGTACTCATCAAAAGATGTAATGGTAATGGTATGAACAGTTTTTTTTTGTTTTTGTTTCTTTTTTTGAGGATAGGACCAAAATTTGCCTTCCTCTATTTTTAATGAAGAAAAAAATTTCAGGCTTAGAAAGCCTTTCCATGCTGGGATAGTAAGTGATGTTATCTTTCTATTTGTTTCCACTCTCCCAAACATGTTTTAGAGATGCAGTATGAGTTTTCAAATGCTTCAAAAGCATGTGCCTTGCTTTGTCTCCAAGTAGATAGGTTTCCATTGGCTTCAGTGAGATGAGACTTAGACCACAGCTGATGGTCTGAAAAATCCTTTTCTATTAGCCTTGGTTAGGAAACAAAGGTGCTAATTCACTTGGACTCAATTGCTTTTAAGATAAGAGTAGTCTAGGAGTTTACCTGTCTATAATCGGTTAACAAGGATTTGCATTTGTGCTGGAAAAGGCTGCGGGAGGTTTTCTTCTTCCTTTTGGATCCTTATCTAGAAGCATAAAGATTGTTTCTATTTAATTTCTCTTAATTCAGCAGATCTGTTTGTCTAGGTGTGTTTCATTCTCTAATTTTAAGTCAGTGTCCCAAACAAAATAATTCATGTTAAGAATTATATATTATTTAAAGCATAATCGTGATAGACAATGTGTCAACCGAATGTCACTTGAGAGATGTGGCAATGTAAAGATTCACACTGTGCCTGGTTGGGCATGGGTAAGAAATACAGTGTTGTAGGAGAACACTAATGCACAAAAATCGGATCTCAGAAATTTTCATTAACAGTGTCTCAGACATGTTAATTAAGATGGGGCAGATAGACCCAGAAAATCAAAAGCAATCATGTGATCCTCCCACCACCTAACATTAAATAGTGGGAGCCTAGGATTTTCAGTCAGAAATCTCTGCTTACCACTGTGCAATTCTACTCAAACTCTTACCCTTTTATTAAATATAAACGAAAAAGAGGGAAGTGTTTGAAATGTAAAGTATTAAGTAAAGCTTTCATTTTAACTCTTATTTCCTTTTCCTTTAGCTTTAGGGAGTTCTTACAAAGAAGAATCCAGTTAAAAATTTCTATAAATCAATATTAAAGGTAACTGTCCTATTTAGTAGGGGGGAAAAAAAGAAGCTACTTGATGCAGGCTTTAGCTGCAGCTGCTGCTGCTGGAACTTACACCTCATTCCTTGAAAACAAGTGCGTGGGGATGGAGGGAGGTGGGACCACATAAAAACGGAAAATGTAAATTTCATTTCTTGTGCTCGCTTCTACCAGCTGAGAATGCTTGGTACAAAATATGCTTTAAAACATATTCCAAGGTTTGGCATATTTCTACCAGCATTAGACTGCAAAAAATACTGCTGTAGCTACAGTTTTAACTATTGACTTGCAGTCCTACCAGAAGAGAAATATGTTCACAAGCAGCAGATTTATTTCGAGTTCCACATGTATGTTTTTCACCAATCACAGACTCTGTACAGCTATGAACTGCATCACTTGGCTGTGTGGTCTGGACCTTTCTAGTTTTCATATCTTAAAAAAAGTGTACATGTATGTCTATTTTGTAAGTTTTTGTCTCAAACAACCAATACATAGGCATCTGTACAGTACATGATGAAAAATCTTTGTAAGTTAGGAGTTGAGTGGTTGAGCTGAAGCTCAAGCATCCTTTCCTGCTAAAACAATAACAAGAACATAGTCCTGCCTTAATGTTTTCAGTATAGACATGGAATCATGGGCAAGGATTTGCTTAGGGACCGAATATCTTTACGAGTACCAGTGCTATCATTTTAAATTCTGTAGCTTTTGACTTAATGACTGCTTTACTTTGGAATCAAATATTGCTTTAGGTTGTGGTTTATTAATTAGTAGTCATGGTTTATATTCAAAGCTCATGATTTCTTTTGTATTATTTGAAAGTAGGCCAGTGGAAAAAACCTGCAGTGTGGCACAAAGATAATGACATCTAATATTTTTTCCACTGAATCTACTATAATATCATGCTGCTTGTACTGTTGCATTTGTTTGACAGCATATATTCACATTTACTTCAGTAACAGCAGGTAGTTCTTATGTATTTTGTTTTTTGAATTACTTCTCACATAGAGGTCCACAGATCGATAGGATTCCACATTTCAGTACAGACTTGCAAACCTGAGATAAATTAAATTATGCATTTAATGCTGTTAAACAAAATTTGACCAGATGAGATTTTTAAAATAACGTAAAAGTGATTAGCTCATGATTTCCTTTTTCAAGGTATTATCCAGGGAACAGTTAAATTATGAGGAACTCGATCAATAAGAGTAATTGCTGTTCATCTTGTAATAGAAGAAAATTAGCTGCTGAGCTAATCAGAACTAGTTTTTCATTGACGAGGAATCCAGAACACAAGGTTCTGAGTCTTCTCATCTCCTCCTTTCTTCTTCTTTTCCAACCACAGCAATCTTAGCACCATATAAGTTTCACATACGTATCATGAGAATGTAGGTGAGGTAGAGCAGCTCTATTAGCGTTCTTGGAGAGAGAGACCAAGCTAGGAACGTATCCTTTACGAACATATCCTTTATTTGTATATATTATGAATACAAATGGATCAAAATTTAGACATGACTCCACGGGAAAATAGGTTTTGTCATAATTTAGTGTTTAAATACATTTACTAAATAAAAGCTACTCAAGTAAAGGAAGTTCCACTTCCACATTTGTGATCTACTTCCTATAAAGTCAGCAGTAACTATAGGAGTAATAAATTAACATTGGTTGGCAATAGTTTCTGTATTTGTCAACATATTGACAGCTTTTGGAATATTATCTGGAATGCAGCCTTTTAGCTCCCTAATAGTTTTTATGCTGTCTCATAATGGTCCTTCACTATTAATAGCAAATAACCATAAGCAGAATGAGCTGTAGAAAGAACAAGCTTTTCCAGCTAAAAATGTCTAAATAGTCATTCCGTAAATGTAGAGAGGATAACATGAATGGATTTAGGAAAACATAGAGGAGTATATATATAGGAGGTTATAGAGGAGTAAAACT
>VXAL01002727.1:1051-12925 GCA_013399475.1 Chauna torquata | reverse complement strand
TATGAGCTTCTGAAAATCTAATGTTAAAAATGCTTGGTGGAAATAGGGTTTCCTACCGAATTTTTCAAATTGTTCAGTCTTTACTGGGCAGACTGTAACATTTGTTGTGCTGTACTTCCCAGTTACAGCCATTGCTGTAATTTTGGGGAAAAAAGTCAAACTCTTTCGTTAAGTACTTCCCACTGTGGCAGTTTTTAGGATGTTGGATCTGTCCTGTTGGTATTGAAACTATGTCTTTGAATGTTGGGCAGGTTAATCTAATTCCATTGTCTTTAAGTTTACAGGCATAAAATCAGATTATTATTTTACATAAATGGAAAACATTAAAACTTTGAGAACATCTGGTATGGTGCAAAAAAAGAACTACCAGAAAACCATGTAAGAACTGAGCTTGAAGAATTTTGTAATGAAGAGGTATTGGTAGAAAAAAACTACTAGAGGAAAAAAAATCTTTATTTTTAATATCATATTTTGCAGTATTTTTTTATGTAAGAAGGGTAAATTTAAGAGTATAAAATGTATAGATCCAGGTTATTCTGGAATGAAAAATATTTTGCTCATTTTAATTGTATTAAGCATTCAATTTTTTCATCAGTGTTATCTCTTCTGAAGGTGTGCAAGAAACACTGTTTTCTTAATAAAAACATATCCTGTTTGATTTAAAAAAAAAAAAAAAGAAAGAAATATCCAGCTGTCCTCTCCAGTGTACTCCCCCTTTGCAGAATGGTGTAATTCCTCTCACCAGTTGGAAAGGCAGGTAAAAGCATAGTGGGTTCTGAGTCAAATGCATCGTTCTGTTGATATCAATGCTGCTTTATTTGCTTATAGTAAAGTAAATCTGTCCCCATCGTTTCCTCTATGTTCTCTGCTTTGTGCTTTCCAGTNCAGCTGCTGAAAGCTTAGTAAAACAGCTTTTTCTATGGAAAAACTTATTTTTCCTGTTAGAAGATAGAATCCATTTAACACTAGTTAATATGGTGAACAGTACTTTTCTAAAGTGAAGTTCAGAAATACAATATGTAATGTTTTAAAATACTAGAGGAAACTATATTTTATTTTTTTTTTCTTTCCAAGATTTTTCCTTTCTTTTGCCATTTAATCATGTTCCACTGTTACTTTTGCATATAGGATGGTGTTTGGCATGAGGTTGTTTTCTCCTTGTTCCTACTGAATCCAGGCTTTGAGTTTTCCATATAACAGAAAACTTACTGTCCTTTCCATACTTACTTCTGCTACTACATTAGCTATGCTTCAAAAAGAATTCCAGCAAAATCTGGAATGTAGGTCTAGGTGAATGTTCTTATTAAACACTCTGAAAATTTTACCTTGCTTTTGTAAGAAGATAGGTTCAAGCACTCAGCTAGTTCTTGAGCAGCTAGATTAAGAAGAACAATAAAATAAAACTCCCACTTCAACATTAAATATGTTTTAAACATACTGATTTTCTGCTCTGCCTGTAGTAACTACTGCCAGATTTATCAAGGACTTGAGATGTTGCTTTTTTTTTCTTTTAATCATTTTTGCTTAAATTGAAGCTTTCGTTTAAACAATATTTCTAGTATTAAAGCTTCAGAACATGACCCAAATGCACTTTAATGTCTTAAAAACTCACAAGGCAAATACCAGGAACTAGAAATATTTGAGATAGTATTTAATCTAAAACTTGAAGAAAAATAAACCCTGTGATTTGGAAGACGCTTTGTGTAGTATTTTTAATGGATTTTGGCAGTACTGTATGTCACTATCAGTCTTTGTATTGATTTTTCTTACTGCAGTAGGCTCACTTCCTGTTCTTCGGTATATTCAGCGTATGATGTGTAAAGTTCAGGAAGCTCTCTGGGATCTTTGAGTTGTGGACCCTGTAGATATGAAACAACACTTTTCGTGAGAATTGTTACATTGCAAACATTATATTTTATTTGGAAAATTGCCCAACTGTAAAAATGGAGAAGAACTGGAGTTTGAATGTCCTATGTTATTCCTAGAAGACAGTGAAGAGAAGAGGAAGAGCTAGTGGTTAAGGAAGCAGCTGCAGACGCTTAGCAAAGAGCTTTGTATACTGGTACTTTGTTGTGGGTCAGTTGTGAATGTGTTAAATCTGGAGAACGCTGAAATATTGATATTGCAATGTAAAAATAGTTATGTTAGCACGATGTCTCTTGCCAAGAGCTGAACTAAAAATGGTACGTGTGATTTGCTTAGGTGTTCTGTCCTGATGAAATATGCCTTTTATCTTTCTGACTTCAATACTAATTGTATGGAAAAATGGGAATGGTTTGTGGGGAGAGAATTTTTCTTTCTTGAGAATAGAGTCATTTTGCGCTTGGCTTTTCTAATTTAGGCTCTTTAATAAGTTACTGTATGTATATATATGCATACGACTCTTGCTTTGGCAAGCTTGCCACAGCAGAATCTACTGCTGGGCTTTGGTTGTTCTCTAAGATTTTTTTATATTCATTACTTCCTCTCCAGGCTACCTCCAAAAAATACAAACTTGCTTAGTGCAGGATATATCAGTGAAATGGGGGGGAAGAGGTGAGACTGCCTAAGTCTTTCACAGACGGCATACCAGTGAGATCCAGTTCGAGTTCTGGTGCTCAGGATGCAGTTGGTATAAAGCAAACCTTTTTTATGAGAAGCACTAGTAATTTTTAGAGTTAAGCGTTACTATAGTTCTGATTGTCTAAGGATGTAAGCAAGGTAAAACTTTTACGTATTATTTTTGCTAGAGTAGCACAGCTGACAAGAATAGACAAGTTCACAAGTTCTTTAGGTCTGAAATAGAACCATAAAGATTTAAAGTTAAATACAAGTTGAAGATAATTATTCTGCCTTTAATTAGGTATGTATCATTTGGGTTTAGATTGGGATGAATTTAGGAGTGGGGATGATGACAATGGTGATTTTTGTACTGGAGAAAGAAATAGGAATACTCTGTGCCACATGGAAGAGTTAACAGAGAAAGGAGAGGAAGGGAGACTATGACTGCCATAAAACTGGTTTATTATTGGGTCTATGATATTTAGTAACCTGTGAAGTTGTGACCTTAGCTTCTGTTCTTGGTTTTAGAAAGGGGTTAGTAGATTCTGAGGCTATTCCCATACAGCTAAAAAGACACAATGCTTTGCCTTGGTCTAAGACAGGGGCACAAGGTGTTGCTAAAATTTAAAATGTGTCCCCCCCCCCGCAACTTCAATTGTTGAAAGTGATGCTGAGGTTGTGCTGCATTGAATCCTTTAGGCTGTGCAATGAAGGCATTTGTGAATGCTTCTCTGGGTCCAGGACTAGAACTGCAGTTAAGAGCTAGCAAGGCTAGGGCTTATGAAAAGTGATTTAAGCCAAAATCAATATATGCAGCTGTTACGAAGCACCCAGCCTAGTGGGAGAGGTGCATGCAGTTACGCCATCTCTTGGTACTGCTTCTTTGAGAGGATGTAAAAGGAGACTGGACCGTTTCTTGTAAAACAGCTGACACAAGCCACTGTTAGGATTCCAGAAGAAAGTTGCAGGGCTGCTGATCATGGAGACCAGCTTCTTTTCAACATGCATTTCTACCACCTAGCTCTCTCTCCTAATCTGAATGAATGAAATATCCCCTTAGCCTATTCTTTCTGCCCAAAAACAATATTGGAATTTCCACAAATTGTAAATAAATAGATCCAGTTTGATTATCATGGTCACTAACTGTTAACCATTAATAAAATTATTCCATTCTTTTCATGCTGCTGTGGTTGGACTATAACTCTGTCATTGTTCATGGTAGCCTTAACAAAACCAACAAATCATAAATTGTCTTGTATAGGATAGTATCTGTGAATTACTTTAGTAGAGTACTTTTTGCTACTCCATATTAATGAACTTCAGTGCCTCAGTGTAGTCAGGCACTGCATACCTAACCATTTTACATCTTCAGTATTTGCTATACCTGCTGTCAGAATCCAGTTCTTTTTCAGATATTAACAGCTGGTCCACCTGATGCCTTGAATGTCTCACACCTGCTTGGTGAGTACTCCGACCCAGCTATTTCTGTCCAGAGAAACTGTTTACTCACCGAAGTCCAGTAAATAGTTTAGATCTGTAACTCCCAGTTGTCTGAAACACACCTCGGCAATTTCACAGACCGCTGAGAAACTCTACAGTCATGTTGTCCCTGGGCACCTGACTGCTATCTGTTTGCTGTATGGGCAGCTGTGGCAGTCATTCTGGATTTGGGATTTCTACTGTAGCCCCTGGCCATCTAACAATTTGGTGGTGAGAAAAGAAGCATTACAGCATGTGCTTCTCTGTGGATTTGGGCTCTGATCTATTCAGTTTTGATGCTCTTCTATTTCCATCATGTCCCTCTTAAGAAGACAGTGAGGTTGCAGTGTTCTCCCTATGTAGCTGTCCCTCTCTGAAGTCTGTTAAATCTTTCTTTACAGACTTCACACCATAAATTAACTCCTGCAGTCTTTAAGAGTTAACAATCCGAAATCTCAGACAGTGTTTAATCCTCTTCTTAACCCAAATCCCCACTTCAGATTTTAAAAGTTAGAGTATTTGGTGCAGGGAAGACTAGAGAGAAACAATGATATAGATTTCCAGCGGAACTTGAAGTTGTTTGTACCTTCCTACTGCTTTGGCTAAAGATAAAGTGATCACTTTATAGATGGAAAATAAAGTAATTGATGGCTTTTCTGGCTACTTATCCTGCTGTCATCAGGAAAAATCCTTCTACTCAGTTGAGACTGACAAAACCATATATTTGAGGGAGCTCTTTTTGAAATTTCTTTTATATACTGCTAAACAGTAACTGAGTAAATTCAGTGTATGTTATTTTATAGTATCTGCATCATTATTATTATTATTTCTGAATAATGCTACCAAAGTCAACTTTGAACAATTAACTATGGAGCAGGAAAGAGGAAAGAGATATTCCTTTGTGGAAGGAGAGCATTTAAGGAGAGGTGTTTTTTTTCCAGATATTTAAGAGTAAACACTCCTAGAAAACTTTATGGAGGACAAAGCCTTTTCAAGGTGGAAAGCACATGTTAGTAGTTTTTCACGGGCTGCTTATCTAGAACAAATAATTTGATGTATACGATTATCTTTGGCTTCATGAAACACTGAAGTCAGCTTTGATATACATACTTATTTGAGAAATTAGTGCTATCAGAAAGGTTTTAATATTTTGGTCTTGCTAAGGAGATCTTGGCTAGTATGTGAGAAATAGATCAGCCTTAAAAGTGGTTTGTCAAAATTTTATGCATCATTATCAGCCCTTTGTGTTGGAGAAGAGCGAGAGAGTCAAAGGGTTTCCTGACATGACCCCATCCTTGCTGTTGGTCCATACCAGCATCTCAGAGAAAGGCAGTTTGTCAGTTTTAGGGAGAGGAGAGAAGACGTTAAGACAAAAGAGTGGCTTATAGCAATATTGTTATCGCCTTAATTGGCACTGTATTTAAAAAAAAATACAGATTTGGCTGTGTAAAGCCATCAGTTTTCAAGTGTTTAGTACAAGGGAGGCTCTTTTATTAATTAGCTTACTCTTTAGGGTAAGTTTTCAAAGCTGTGACTGAAAAAAATAATGACACTGGATGGTGACAATGACAACAACAAGCTAATCAGGAGACAAGGCAGAGTGCCCTTCAGCTTCTATGAGCCATACATTAATGTATGCAAAACATTAATGTAGCAGAGAGTCATAAACACGTACAGCTCACCTAAAGGGAGTGGAAGCTCTGTATTTCCAAGAAACCTTCTCCCTCCCTTGATTTCCCAGGAATCCTGCTTCTCCATTGCGAGACATGCGCTTGGCATGCAGCTTGGCCCCAGGATGTCCTGCTGAAATTGTCTTGCTGCCTGCCACAGGGGATTTGGTTGGCCCAGCAGATCCTTGCCCCAGTGCAGTGCAACTGCTTACAAATTAGTTAAAAATTACTTACAAATTACACCAACATCAGATGTTAAGTGGCAGATGCTGATAGACTACTTTGATTACTACATCTGGATATGCATTAACTATATGCTATGATCTTTGTACAGCTTCACTTTTCTCCTGTTGTTTCTACCAAGGATAAAAGAGATGCTTAACATTTTCTGGTTGCAGAGCTTACAAATGTTCTAGTAAAACACCTTTATGAAATTCCCTCCCCTGAATCTCTCACATTAGTGCTGTACTGGGGAGCTAGCAAGACTTTACAATTGTTTTTTAAAGAGAAAGGAGAATTGATCCATTTTTATTAGATGGTTAGCAACAAAAATAGGGTTTTCATGGCTGAAGGTTAAAGAGGGTAGAAAGTTAAATTGTAAAAAGTATTTCATCATGTACTGTTAGAATTTAAATACTCTGTAACTGAAAGTGCATTAATGAACAAAATAAGTAAAAATGGCCTCAGGTATGTTAGTTTTGGTAGAGATGACATGGTTTCTTATCATCTGAAGCTAATCCCTTCCCCTTCCCCTTTATCCTTTCCCTTTCCCCTCTTTTTTAAATAAGGCTGTTTCTTCCTGAGATAACAACATTCACTAAGGCACAGAGAATCAAGTCTTAGTAAATAATGAATGGCATTTATGCTTTTAACATGACTGAAAATACTTTTTTTCTTTTTGACTTTAAAAAAAAATCCATTTAGATAGAATAAGTAAGCAATTATTTGACCTGTTCTATACTTAGTATGTCTGCATATTGTTAATACCCGCTATTGTCTATTTGACATTAAATACTCATTGTCTATCTGAGTTTGAACTTTATTAAAATGGTTTTAGTTTAAACTATGAAATAGCTTTGAAATTAAATCCATTAGGAGATATATAGGAATTACTTCAGTAAAGTTGTCTATTGAACTGTCATGATATTTTAAAAATAAATACATTATGATATTGCCTGTCAAAATAAGTATTTCCCTTACTACTTCAGTATATGGCTAATTCAAAATATATACCCAGTGGGAGATGAGCTGGAGTTTAACCATTAAGAAATGTATTTCTTTACCAAGAGAATGTACCTTATGTGTGTTCCAGATTTTCATTTTTATGCTGCACAGAGAATATGTTCAATGAGCATTTACAGTGAAAATGGTATTTTTCAACAGAATCTGTATTAAGTTTGCCATTTTAAAAGAATTTTGGGTTGAATGATTTGAAGCTGATACTGATTTTATTAATTGTCAAGTAACTGACAATATTTGCTGTTCTGGTGTTGTTCTGCTATCCAAGTCAACATATCATCATGGATATATTTCTATACATAGTTCAAGCATGATTTGCATGGATTAATTTCTAGAATGTGGAAATATTTAAAGCAGGAAGGAGAATATATCAATGATAAACAGTGAGCATTAGCAAACATATATATATATTTTTAACAAGAAGTGATATACATAAAAGCTTATATTTCAAGAGAAAACAGTTTTCCAAGGTAGACTTGTCCTGAACACTCACATTTCTCTTATTTCAGTGTCTAATTTTAATGTGTATAGTGATAGAAATGTCTTTTTTTTTTTTTTAATGAATTGAATGTGAATTAAACTAGGTTCTGTGTATCTTACTTTCTTCTTAATAGATCTACAATTCTTGTGACTTTTTGCAGCTCTTGAAAACTGTTTCGTTATTCAAATATTAACCCTCGAATGAATTATTATCCATTCTGCAGTATAGTTCTGGGCATATAATTTACATCTGATAAGCCATTAGTATGGTAATTAGTAATTGGTACAAGAGTTGTTAGAGTTGAAATAAACGTGTGTTTTAATCAATTTGTCATTAAGCTAGTAAATGTATCTGGGTAGCAATGGGAAAAGATAATACCAGTGTGATCACCAGTGTGATAGCTCTCTATAAGCTATCAGCACATAGCTAAGTTTCAAATTAAAATAGTGCCTCTTAATGTTGCTTGATATGGGTTGCTTGGCACTCAACTTGCAAAAAAATAGCATGTCCTACTTTTATTTTTGAATCTATTCTCATAATCTTACAAATAAGTAAAAGAAATGAAGCTATATTGTCCTGAAAAGGTTATTGATAGATTTATCTATCAGCTTTGGCTGGTGATATTTATTGGTTTTATTCACTAAGAAAGGGGAAGCAAACCTGGTTTTCATACAGCAATAGGAAATGCTAGATCAGATGACTACAAGTGACATTATTTGTTTGTTAGAAATCTCCTGGTGATGGAAAAATTGCTTTTCTTCTCTTATGGTTTCTAACAGAAGTAATATGCATCTTCCTACTGCTGTTTTCATTTTCTATTTTCCCTTTTAGTCAATTGTATACCTTTACATATAGATGAAAATGTAGCTGCAATAGTTATATTTCTGGTGGTGAAGTTAGAACATTTTGCTTCAATTTTGTTGCCAGTTATTAGTTTTAAATCGCTTCAGTAGTTGTTGAGCGTGTTAAAAAGAAATTTTCACATAAAGGATTAAAATTATGCATAGATAGCACCAAAATATATTTTGGTATTAAGACACGGGAGTGAGAACTTTTCATTGTCTTTTTTTTTTTTTTTTTAATGAAACTGCTGACAGTTATATGGACTAAGCACATCAATTATACAGTGGTAAATCATGCTTAAAGAGTCCTCAATTCAGTGAGCCTTCCAGTTACCACAAACTTGCATTCGTCTATAGTTGTATGTGCAGACAACTAGAAGTCATGCAGGCTTTCTTATATATTGCATCTGCTTTCCATCTCAACGGTACATCTGCAATTGGTGCAGAAGAGCCCAAATTCTCATGCTTCTCTGTGGCCCAAGTTGCACAGGCAGTGCTTGAAAAGCTTTAATACATTGATGATGTGCTAACTGAAAAGATACACTGTTTTTATTCTGTTACCGAGATAAGAGTACTGTGTGCAACATTTTAAAAAGCTGCTTAGAAAACAGTAGATATTTGAATTGTAATTTAACTCACTGGAAGATTAACAAAGAAAAAATGGGGGGGCTATAAAAACCATGTTGTTTCAGAATTGAATGGGATTAAATCCTCTTCTGTAGTTGATTAGTGAAATCTGATTCCATTACCTATATTGTTCTCTTGCTGCAAATTTGTCTGTTTAAGGGGAATATTTGTTTCACTCCTGTATAAAAATCTGGAGATAGACTAGCCAAGATAATGAATTCTGCTAGTTGACCATGTATAAGCACATGTGCATCCTTTTATCTTTGCCTTAAAATAAACAGTATTACCAAAAAGTATCTGTAATATTTTACCTTTTATGATATAACCTATCAAAATTGGACACCAAAAGCAAGTTCTCTGTCATATGCAAGGTATTTTTGGGAAACAATAACTGACAGGGTAGCAACAAATAGCATAGGACCAATCCTATCTATACTCACCAGCTGAAAGATAATAATGTCTTAATATTAGAAATGCTCCCTTACTCTTTTCATCTTCTGTACTGAAGAATCAACTTTAGAAAGTGTAAAATATAAATTAAGCCACNTCAACAGTGAAGCCTGAGTGGTTTATTAGATTATCACTTCAGAAGGATTGATTTGCAGCTTTAGCTCTCCAGCTCCATCTATTATTTTTATATTATGAGAAAAGGATTTTCAGCAATTTTAGAAAAGAACAGAGTACCAAAAGTCAAAGTAAATACTTCACCTGGAAAATCTGTTTTAAATAGTGACAAGAGTCTGATTTAGAATCAAAGCAAACTTATAATCACATGTGAAAATCTGACCTGCCACAACACTTTTCTTTCATTCACTGTTACACAGAGCCATGATAAATTGGGTAATACCAAATTAAAGCAGGAGGCCAAACAGAGACCAGTGGGATTGCCAAACATGTCCGAAGGGGCTCACTGTCCCAGAAGAAAAGTTGTTGGGCTGCTCACAAAGAAGTGACAAGAATTACAGGGTAAAGGAACAGTCAGAGATGCTGAAAGATTTAATAAATCAGATTTCATAAAGAAGGTTTAACTTAAAAAAGATTTTGGCTTGGGAATGATTTCTTATGAGATCCAGAAGGAGATGAGGGCAGCAATTACTTCTTAACAGATGCTTCAAAATGACTGTCTAATCCTGTTCTCGTTTAGGTCATTTTATTCTTTCTTATGTGTAGTCTTGGTTTAATCACAGATTTGGGCCCTGATCCAGATAAGTATTTAAGAACACAATAAGACCTTGTTACTTAAGTTTAAGAGGGAATGTTTCCCTGATTTGGTGCGCATCAGGGACCAAATGGTTTACTTGTGCTTTCTCCTGCTCTTGGGACACTAGTTGTAAATTTTCACATACAGAATGGCAGCAATATTTTCACAAAAGTGGTTTACAAAGTTCCTCATATCCTCTCTTGATATTTTGCTTATTCATTCATTTTCCTGCTCTTTATTATTATTTCTTGTTTTCTGGAGTTGGTAAACAAAGTTTTCTGAGGTAAGGTCAAGTTGAATGCGACAAATGATGATGGTAAAAAAAATGAAGAAAATACATTAAAGAAATCAGTTCTTCATGTTAAAGATTGCCTCTTCTATATTTATGAATAAAAGAAGAGGTAACAGTACATCTAAACAGCTGAATAACTTTACTGCTATTCAGTGCCATCCATGCAAAAATAAAATACTAAGATACAGAAGTGGGAATTCTATACATGTATTCTTTGGAGAAGATAATCTTTGTTTCTTATTACTTTATTTTTAGAAAATGCATTTATTGTTGAATATTACTTAAGGATTTTTTTCAACTTCTTCTGTTGTATTTAAATCAACCTGACATTTATAAAATCAAATGCATTTTCCAACCCTGCTTTTAGAGTAGAAAAAGGATAAAATTTCATTATAGTTTTTCTTAATGCTTTTGTCTTTTTGTTCTTGACTTCCTTTGCTATACCATCAGCTTGTTACTTTTTGTTCTTGCTTTTTTTGGAAAATAGATGCTTTTTTGAAAAATGGTTAACTAAATGATGTAAGAAATCATTTAATGCTACCCTTTGGAAGCTTTAATTAGAACTTTCTCTGTGCTCAGTTTTGTAGAACTCTATCTGCCTGTTTTTCATCATCTACTCAGTGTTCATAAGGATTTCTATGCAGTTAAATTCATGCTAACATTGCAGGTCACTCTGAGGCTTTCTTAGCTATTGTGCCACAGGATGTTGATTCTATTAATTGGAATATATGATTATGTACATAACCTATACCCATCCCCCACTTTTACCGTTGACACACTAGGTTACTTTCTGTAACCTAGGGATCTCTCTTGTTGTTATAATTTTTGTATGGTATGAAATTTTCTGCAACACTGATGTCATTTAAGAACTGACCTTAAAATAAATTACAGTGAATATTTGGCAAGGAGTAGTTGTTTCATTGGGAAAAAAGACTGAAAGAAAGAGTGACTAATGTTGCTTTATACATTAAAAAAAAAAAAAGTGTTAGAAGTTCAAATTAAATTATTCCAAATAAATGCATGCCTAGAAACACACACAAAAAAAGTATTGAGTGGTACCACCCAAATATTAGTCTAATATATTCTATTAACATGCTGTAATAAAACCTACCAGGTAACGTTTTACATGAGTCTTTTCTTCTGCAAATTGCAGGCATAGCTAGAAGTCATGAATATTCCTTAATGGAACACAAAATTACGCTTCTTGCTTCCAGAATCTAAGCCCTGTTATCTGCATTTCCTTCAGTTATGGCTGTAAAACGTTTTTTTAATGGACCATACCTCTCATGTATCAACTTGAGTGGACAAAAACTAGGATTTTTTTATTTGGAGGAAATCCTTTTTTTTTTTTTCTTTTTTTTCCCCCCAAAGTGTCATGGAGACCATGGATATCAGAAAAAACTGCACTTTCCATTTTTAAAATATTTCATTACAGTTTTTGTATATTTCTTATGAATATTTTATGTGAATTTTGACATTTTGTCTTCTATGTGTGGGCTCGT
>VXAL01002726.1:36177-63028 GCA_013399475.1 Chauna torquata | reverse complement strand
TAATCCACATGCCAGAAGGCACATGAGGCACAAATAAATTTATTGACATACCTAAGTGCACAGCCAGTTGGAAACATTGAACAATTGCAGAGTTCCAGATAAACTCATTGCAAATCACAGACCCGATTTCACAATGGAGCTCTGGTACTGATGTGACACATGCATGTCTTAACTGTAAAAAAAAGAAAATGTATGCCGGCACAGATCTCAACCAGTGCATTATTTTTCTCAGTGACAAGGTGCACTTGTGGTTTAACTGTGACCAAATTTTAATGCTAATGTTTGTTCAGTATTTTGGCATTGAATCCTGAATACAAAATCATTGGTAACCAGATGGTGAAAATGTTAACGTTATGTAAGACAACTGTGGAAAAACATTAGCTTGTCATTCAACAAATATTACATTAAAGGACTAATGTAATCCAGTTTTGTATTTACATTGTAAACTTCACAGGCTACTTCAAAGGAGTACCAAGTGTACCTCCTCCACAGCACATCAGTTTTGCACGAGCAGATGGAAAAGCAGGACTTCCAATTGGAGATGCTGACGCCAAATGAGTGGTACAGATTCCTCAGTGGAAAGAAGAACTGCACTGAGGTCAATTAAGAACAAAAGGAAAGTGCTGCAGTAAAAAAGACTGACTCTATTTCTATATCCAGAGTTGTAACCTAGACATGCTTAAACTATTTTAATGTAAATGTTTGCAGAACTATAGTACCACAAAAGCTATAGACCTGCCAGATGTTGATAAAAAGAAAAACATGGAAGAATGGGACTAAGGACATGATAATTGTAGTGCTGGTGAAGAAATCAAGCAGTGAAAGAATTGGATTTGACTTTGTGATAAATAGCGAAGTCTTAAACACTGGAAGAAGTGAAAAAATAGTACAGTAAATTGGGCATATTATTACAAAACATAANAAACATAAGGCTTTCTCTGTAAGGATAACTCTGACGGTATATGATTTTCTTTCATGAACAAAGTGGAAAAGCTATTAGCAAAAATACAAGCAATTTAAAAACAGAAAGGAAAAAAAGGATATAACCTCGTGTCTTCAAGTAGTCCTAGAAACATCTTTAAACATTTTTAATACATGGGTATGAAAATGCGCTGTTTTTTCTTGCGTTATTCTGCTGGAAAAGACTCATACCTTTGCTAAGGACATTCACAAAATCTTAGACATCACTTAAATCCTTCCTCAGCCCTGAAAATAAGACATAAGTAGAGTAGTCACTTTGCCAGTCCTCCACAGAGATATTCATTTCATCTAATTTTTTCTCTTAATCGTAAATGAAAGGAGGAGGATTAGTACTTAACTCGAACAAATAAAGTCTGAACAAATACTGTAATCAACAAATTTGGTCTTGTTTTTCTCTCAGAAGTCCTTGAATACATCACAGATTTACTCTTTAAAGCATCTTGATGACACATTTCAACATAAGCATTTAGTTTGTGGCTTGCTAGTCTTGCTTTTGTTTTAGAATTTTGATATGTATTGCTTAGATGTGATTACCCATTATCTGTGGTCTATAGTAGAGAACAGTGGTTGAAAGACACTGAAAATTAAGTTTGATGCAATAATATGAAGCAGTCGATCCCAAATTAAAAAAAAAAAAATTAAGACCTTCTCTTGTTATGTATTCTTTATTGTTATTTTGGTTCAGGTTTCTTAGATATTTTTTAATGCCTAGTCTTTGAGCTTTTACTGCTGAAATTCCTTGAACTGTTTGATATTTGTCAGCCTGGCAGATGTAAGAGCATTTCTGGTTAAGAAGGCAGGGTGATCAAGCCTGCAATATGGTCAATATAAGGATGCTCTGGGGCAGTCTGACTATCCAGAGCATCTCTGGGATATCCTGAGAATACTTTAGCTGAAATACCAAGGATAAATGCTCACGATCTCGTAGAAAAGTCTGAAGGAGGTTTCAATGAAGCTACCCTCTGGTCCAATATATTTTGCATCACCATAACGGAAGATGGATCTCATCAGAAAGAGAAGAAAGGAGAGGATCTGGCAGACCAGCAGCTTTTTACAATTTTTCAAGTAGGTATAGAGTCCTTTCTACACCTGAATTTGAGTGTCATCTTATGTTAAGCTATAAAATGTCATCTGGAACCTAATCAAACAGAGGTCTTGAAGAGGAACAAGAAATGCCCTTCCATGGTTCTTCGCTTCTGGAACAATTCTGGGCTCATCACACACTGAGCAAGAAGAAAACATCAATCCATGTGTTTCTAGATTATCCAAACTCTGATATCTGAAAGTGAGGGCATCTGTTCTACAGACATGTTTGTCCTTCAGGAGCACTCTGTTTCCCAGGCATCTTAAACGTTATCATTGAAGATGGAGGTTGATGTAGTCAAGCTGTGGATGTTGACAGTAGAACATCTATGGTCCTCTGCTTCTTAAACCACATCTCTGACTACAGTCCAGGCTGCTGGCAAAGGAGGTAATAAGGACCTTGCAAGGCACACTGCTAATCAATACAGCCAGTACTACTGACAATATGGAAGCTCACCCATGGGAACTGGAGATGCCCAGAGCATAACAGATTGATATCCTGTAGGATTATAAGGTTCCTTTCAAGGAGCACCGGGTAAAATTGTGTGTCCTGTCAATGGCTCTGGCACAACTGGAATGAACTACACTCACAATACAATTATAATGTAGTTACAGATGAATGAAGTAATTGATCTATAAACTCACAAACTACCTAAATAACAATAGCTGCAATGGACTTGTCAATGTCAGACTACTTCTGCCACAGATTTATGAGAGTCTGGCAGGCCCACAGACTTCTGGATTAGGATGGGAGCCTGGAAAGAGGAATGCAGTATCCCCTGGTCCTGGAGGATGAAACAAACAAACAAACAAACAAAAAAACAACTGGATGGTACAGATCAACGTCTGTGTATTTTATGCGGGTTGAAATGAAATAGTGGTTCCACAGTTATACACACTCATTCTGTCAAGACTGCTCTAGTTTCAGTTTTTTTCTTCCTGATTTTACGAAGATCTAGTTTCCACTATGAAGTATGGAAACTTATATCACCTACCAGGGCAGAATTAGACCTGATAGAAGCTTGGTGATTTTAAAGAATACAAGATGTATCCGTCTTTCATTGTAAGAAGATTTTTGCTTTCCACTGGGCTTACTAATTTTTGCACTGCTATTGTACTGCTATTGTACTGTATTCTATCTATTTCTAATAAATAATGTTAATAAAAGACCTTCACTGCAAATGCATGTGCACACATTTATTTCTTGACACATTGTTACATTTATTTTTAGCTTCCTGATGAATTTAGCTTTTTCATTAAATGTACAGAGAAATAAAGGACCAGAAAATCCACAGTACTCTATAAAGAGGTAAAGCAAAGAGTAAATAGATTCATTGCTTTCCTCAAAAGAAATGTATTGTGCAGCTCCTGAGGAATACAATATTGAGATGAAAATGAAGCTGCAATGGAAATGGAATGAGAAATAGGTATTTGCTTCTGTGTGAGCAAAACAAACCTATCAGCTACATAGTTAAAGAGCAGCAGCCCCATCACACCGATTCCCGATGACTAAATAAACAACAGGTAGAAGGACAAGGGAATAAGACAGAAGGAAAGAAAGGAAATGAAGCTGCCAAATGAAAGAGAAGTGTTTCTGCAAAGGTCAGTAAAGGATAAGATTAGTCTGGAGTAAGCCAATACTACAGTGTAATTTGCAGTATTTTCAAACACTTCAGAATAACCATTCCTTGCTATTTTTAATATAGGCTTTGAGCCATGACTATCTAAGTAGATAGAGTAGGCATTAGAAGTTCATAGGGCTTGATATTACCTGTAAAGAGGGAGCCCCTACAGAATTTTATTTTATTACTAACCTTTATTAGTCTTGTAGCCAACGCTGATTAAAGTGTTGTGGCATATCTGTCAGTATGCATGAATGCATAGAGATTATTAGCATCTACATTTAAAAGTCTAAGAGCCAAGAGGTAGAGTCACAAGCCTGGAATACTAATTCCTATTTTATTTAATGCAAACAGTCAAAGGGATGGATAATAGCATATTTACCTCTTCTTATTGGCATGTTTATCTATCTTTTTGCTCTTTTCTCTCAGCATGTAACTAAGACAACAATAAGTAATACAAAATATGAGGTATCTACAAGTACAGGTCAAATGGATTTCAATGCAGAACATCCAAATTTGGATGGTCAAAAGTAACCATTTCTAGCCTCTATAGGCTGATGACTTTATTGCAATGTCTCTGCTCAAGCTGCTCACAGAGAGATTCGGACTACATATTAATGAAAAATACGTATTCTGCAAAGGTAGCCTTTTAGTTTTATATATAGAAAGACATTCCAGACTTCTACTGAAGTACTTGGTGATTGTGTAGGCATAACTTCTAAACCAGTTAACTCAAATTTTTTTCACTGAGAATATTTAGAATTCACAATTCAAATTGAGCTGCATGAGTAGTTACTTGAATCACACCACATTGTTTTGTTTAGGGAGTGATGACACACCTAATAAATTACTTAATAAATTAACAAACGTAAACCTATGTTCTTTTTTTTGTGATGTCCAAAGCACAGTTAAGTGGGTTTTAGTTACAGCAAAATGCCTGTTTTGGTCAACATTCAAATTAACATAATATTTCTGGTATGAATCCAAACCAACTGTGAGTAATGAAGGTAACAATCTGGTTTGAAGTGGAAGTCCACTTGGAAATGACTGAATGTTTGTGAATAATATTTTTTGTTATTTATGCTGCTCCATTCAGTAGTATGGTTCATAAAATCCTGAGACAATTCAGGCAAAATTAGGCAGAGATCTACTGCTGACTTAGGAAAACTGTCTGGGCACAGTTCAAATAATATACCTTTGCTGATGTACATCAGAGTGCAAAATCTATATTTAAACTGGTCTCTTGGTTGCTTTCACCTCTGCGGAAAGATAAAACTCTACGACAGGGAAACTCTTCTGTCTGGCACAGAACTAAAGCCAGAGGGTCATAAACCACTGCTGAGCATTAATTTAAATGAACAGAGAGATGGCTTCTAACCAAGACCAGCCAGTTACTCAAATATGAATCATAACAGTAACTAGAGATCACCCGCAACGTTTTTGCACTGAATATCCTTTTATTTTTTTTTACTAGAAAACACTTGATTTTGACAAGGCTGAGCATGACAGTTTGGCACAGGGTTCCCAAAGTTTTAAATAAATATTCTCACAAGTGCTCTTTCAAAATAACACAGAGAAAAAATAATGGTATGTATAATTGTAACACTGTGGATTGTAAATATATATCATGTAACCTTAATTAATTAAATCAATTAATCAAGACAATATGCTAAGTTAGTAAATGTATAAATTAAAATTTGAATAATTATAACTGAAAATGTCTCTGAAGGTAATTAAAAAAGCAGAGTGTTGTCTACCAAAGTGTTTGTGTAAATGTCTCACTATTCTATTTCTGAAAATGGTCTGTAATTTGAAGCTGACAATCTTGTTCAGTTTAAAATTGTATGTATGAATGTACTTGCCTCTAAGTATTTTTTAATAAGCCTTGGAAATTTAAGCTGTGGTAATTTAACATCCTTTGCTTCTTTATCACTTAATGATTTTAATATGTCTGTCTATAATATTTTAGGATACTCGTGATTCCAGTGCAAAGTTATATTTCACTGTGTTTCTGTAGTTACTTAAATAATTTTTGCTATCTGTATTCTAATAGCCCCTAAAGACTCTAGCTAAGATGAAATGATCCTACTCTAGGCATACTATACTGTAAGCATATAAGGTCTAATCAACGCCTGTTATCACCCGAGTGATCTTTGGATCCAGCCATTAAAAATGGTTGTAGACCTGAATAGGCTAGCTAACCAACACCCATGGTAGTATCTAGAGAGATGTTGATCTCACTTCCTAAGCCTTAAACATCCTAATATGTCAAAGGAATTAATATCATTAATCACTATTATTTCTCTCCTGAAGAAAAAAGTAGTTGAATTAAATTTCCCCAGTGTCTTCCAATCCTCCATAGCATCCCTATTGTGCTCTACAATATGTATTACTGTGATTTTTCTGCTCGCTTTAAAAAAGAGTTGTCCATATCATGGTTTTTCATTTGCTCTTTCCCTTTATGCACCACTATTTAGAGACAACCTTATCAGCTCTTCATGAAACTTACTGTAAAGCTCAGATTTATAGTTACTATGATTCACATTTTTACTGCAGGAGACCCTGAATATCAAAGTAAATTCTATCCTAATGTCTGACTAATAACATAAATGTCTTATTACAAAATATGAAGTCTTTGTTTCATGACTTTACTTTTTTGTCTGCTGTGGTTTGCAGTTCTACTTATCACCTATTGCTTTTATTTTTCTGTTTTACTCCTTTCAGAGTAATTCTTAATGGCCTTGCCACCTGCTCCAACCTGATCAACTGACAGTTTGAACTGTAAGTTTGAGTCTAAGATTAACTGTTCCTAAGATAGATATGCCTTTTTTGTTCAGCTGGTCAATGTTGCATCCATAAATGGATTTAAACTGTGTGAGAACTATGTTTTTCAAAAGTAAAGCAAGTGACTCTACATGAAAATGAATACCTAATCAGAAGTGTAAGTAGGCATGTTGTTTAACTAATGTAAATGTTACTTGATTAATGCATGTTGTTTCATCAGTTTGGCAATTATATCAGTTTGGACATAGTAACTAGGAATTTAGATGAAGTATTGATGTAGCACAGCCTGCAAAGTTCAAGCTTGCGAGGTATTTTCCATAGTGCAAAATCTCATCTTAGTCTATTGGCTTTGTCAGAAAAAATACCTGAATCCATTTCAATGCAAAGATTAATGGCAAAGATCACCTCTTTTTTCCTCTCCATACCAGCTGACAGAAGTTTTGTCCACATGTTTTAAGTCCACCTAGCCATTTCTGTTTAACTATGATCTTCTGGTAAACTTTGCTTAGCTTGCAAAAAACAACTGTATTATATGGAGAAACAGAATTTTTATTGACTTAAAAAAGAGAGAAGAGAAGCCCTCCTTTTGAATTTTTACTTTAAAATGTCTGCAGACAAAATTGTCTAACTGGATTAAGATTAAGTCATGTTACATTGATAATTAACACTTGAAGACAGTTTCAGAATAAACGTTAAATGAATCTCATGTAACATGTTTCTGCTGACACTTTACCTAACTGTTTCTGATATGTAATCAATGAACAAGCTTACTCTATGTTCAGTTTCACTGCTAGTATGCCTTCTGGGCTGATGTTCCATCTAACCTAGAAATCATGATGTGAGTAATGTCATTACACTGAGGAGCAGGAGAATGTTCAGTGTTTGTGTCAGAGACACAATGTACCTATGTACAAGAAAGAGGAATCTCTCCCTTCTAAGTGTCCTTGAATAAGCAGCTGCACTGCCCAACTATTTGAAACTAACATTTTGATAACAGCAGTCTCCACAGGGGCATACTCTTTCTCAGGACACAGAAGCTTATCTAACAGTGGGTTACTCTCTAAATTCTACATCAAAACTTTCATTTAAGTGACTTAAGTCAAACACTCCATGAAGTTACCGGTAATAACACTAGAAGAAAGAGATCTGTTTCTGGTCAAGTCAGCCTTTGGTTGTGGTAAACTAGGAGTTTCTTCTTCCACAATTCTTGAACCAAATTACTGAATCTATACTCAATACAGTTCTAACTGTACATCTCTAAAGCATTTACCTCACTTCTGAATGCATTTTCTATGAATTAATCACATTTGCTATGCTGCCAATATGCAAGTGTAAGGATTGCAAGCCTTGTCCTTCCACCATAAAACTTTTCCAAGTTTTAGCTGGAGCAAAAAAAAATTGCAACACCTGAATTTTGTCTCTGTGCATTTAGAAATTTACAAACAGAATACCACAATGATTTTTTTTTTGAGTGCTTCAGCTCTTTAAAACTTCTGTGTTTAGTAGAGTGACTAATAAAGCAAAATAACAGACTTCTACAATTCTTCTGTCTGCTAAGCCTCTGCAAGTCAGATCCTTTCCATTGCTCAGTTAAACAATTCACTGGCTTCCTAGGTTGCAATGAACTCCATACATTTCCTTGCTAGCTCTTTAGAGAAGTCTGCTGTCCACTGTGTCTGCGACCTAGGCTGTGTGTCAAAATCCTGCTCTTTCCAGCCACTACCACTGCCCACCTTCCCATCTCCCTCTGCCTTCACTCCACTGAGCATGCTGTTCTTAACAGGAAAGGACAACCTTACCCTTCCTCCTGAGATCCACCTGCTGTCCCACCTCAGGTCCCACCTCGGGTACAGCAGCAAGGACAAGGTAACTGTGTAGCTTATTTCTCCATGATAGCGACCTGTAAAACAACAAGCAGGAAGTACATCTGTCAGTGTTCTGAATAGGTTCTGATCATTTTAGTGAAAGACCTCACTGCTCCTGAACTTGATGAAGTTATTGTCCTGATTAAGCACACCCTAAGCCATGTTCTGCCCCTGGTCAGTACAGTGTAACTGCAGTGGAAGACAGCATCAGTTAGGCCCACACAGACAATAACATTCTCAGGGTATCTCTCTCCTGATTCTCCAAGGCTTTGGCTGCAGTATGGTAACTTGCCTGTCAGGGGAGAGCTTTCAGGTACTTCTGAAAAGTTTTGAACATGAGGTTAATCAACTCTGAAATGGCTCCTACAGGCGCGCGCGCACACACACACACACACACACACACACACACACACACTACTGTAACAAATCCGGGTACAATTTACCTTCTCTACTACCTCAGAGTAGAATGTCTCTACTTTGTTAACTGGGGAAAAACACATGAGGGAAAATGCATTTGTTTTTCAAATATATTGAATTTACTGTGTATGTCTAAAAGCCACTTTCCTCATTATTTTCCTACTCAAGCATAAAATTAGCAACAAGATAGTTATCATCAATGGCTATACTAAGAACTATCAAAAATTTGAGGTTACTTTTTTACATCAGAGATTAGTAATTTGAAAGGTAGCAGAAAGCAGGCCTATTTAAAATGATGATGTACTTTCACAATCCACAATTGGTCCACAACTGAAGAAAAACAACTGAGGGTACATCATTCTGATTCTGGCTGACTGCCAACATTTGTTCATTTTACTCATTTTTTCTATTATTCACTAACTTTTTTTTTTTTTTGATACTTAATAGCGCTTTCAAGTGCTTTCAAGTTCAAGCTGTAGTTTTGTGTGAGAATTAGACAGAAACTATGTACACTGTATCGCTTCGTCTGTTCTTCTGACAATAAGGAAAAATGTGTTGCACTTTGCTGAAGCTTCTTACCACAGCACATGCAGATGCAGAATCTCCAAGAATTCCACATAATAATTTTACACAGTTTTTAAATACCTCATGAAAACAGGAGAAGAAGGTTTTCTTCAGTTTGTTTGGATCCTAAATAGTATAAGGAATACTTCAACTACAACATTTAGGTTCTTACACAATTTGTACAGCAGTTGTACAGTACATTTCCTACAGCACTACAAATAGCCCCAGTGATATTTGTGTATAGAATGTAAATTTACCTATCTATAGACAATGTAAATTGGATCATGTATTAAAAATGGATTAAAATAGAAATATAATTATACTACCACATCCTTGAAGATGATTGCTACTGTTCACTTTAAAAACACCTGACATGACAACATAATGTGCGCTTTATTTGGCTGTTGTGAGAACAGTTGTCTTTTAAGAGACCTAATAAGAACTCATATGAAACAGAGTATTTAAAATGTGTATCAGATGAAATATTTTTTTAATTTTCATTTCTGGCATTTGACTTGACTTGACTCAAATATGGAAAGATCCTTCTTAACCTTAACCAGACACTAAAACTAGATTTTATTGCTACTGTGGAAACAAGTATGAGATGAGGTAAACATTATTGATGTAGTGTTGCAGCTGGAACAGTAGATTCACTTTTTCCATCTTCTCCATTTGTTAAATATTCTAATGTCTATTGTGCATTTTTATGATAGCTTCATATTGGCAAGGAACCTTCACTAAGCTTGTAATGATGCATTTATTAACATGGGTGTTAACCTGTCATCGTATTGCCCTATGTAGCATGGTTAAGACCTCTTGATATGTTTTCCTGGACATGATGAACCTAAATAGATTTGTTTCCTGTTCAGTTGCGTCCCCACATTAAGCATTGGTTCAAACTGGAACATAACTTTAGTATTAATCTTTTTTTCCCATGCAAAATAAAGTGGCCATGTATTTCTACAGTTCTGTGTTTCAAGCTGTTACTGATTGGTGAAAATTCTGTCTTACCCTATCCGCTTATAGTTTCTTTAGTAACTTCTATGATGCTGTCAAATGGGCTCTAAGAAGTTTAAAAAGTCAGGTGGTTCTCCTTTACGCAGTTTTACTGACATCTTCAGTTGACAGAATTCCAGGATTGGAATAGTAATGGCAAATTACTATTTGCTGGAAGCAGGACACTTCAGACCCTGCTTTTACTTTTCTGGTTTTCTAATTAACACAATTTTTTTTAAAGCTATTTGCTAAGTAAAGCTATTAAGTTTATTGGTCTCCTAACTTCAGGTCACCTCTTAGTAAATATATTTAGAAAATATTACTGCTACACTTCCGTCAGAATGTCATTCTTACAGGAGTACACAGTTATAAGTATAGCTGTTGCCCCTCTCTCCAAGTGCTTCTTGTCCTTAAACAAGTAAGTTTTTCTCAAGTTCAGTAGGAGTTTATCTCAATATAACCTTTGAACATATTGCATGGAATACATTTTAATAGAGTCCTTGTGCCTCACATAAGCTATAGGACAAATGGTATTTTCCAACCATGGAGTTTAAATCCAATGTTTAGTTATCTGAATGAAGGAAAATACACATTTTGGGTACTTCCTGAGCTCTACGAAGACTTGTTTGTTGCTTAAATACTCAAGTCTATCTCCTACCAGCTAATCTATATGGGTAAGCAGACTGTTGACTCTGAAGGTAGATTTTCAGAATTGGGGATTTAGAAGTGTATTGGGTCTGGCTGGGATGGAGTTAACTTTCCCCTCAGCAGCCCATACAGTGCTGTGCTCTGCACTTGCAGCTAGAACAAGCTGACACGCAGTGTTTTGGCTGCTGCTGAGCAGTGCTGGCACAGCCTCAAGGCTGGCTCTCCAACGCCACCACCGCCCCCAAGGCGGTGGCAGGGAGGGGACACAGCAGGACAGCTGACCCCACTGGCCAAAGGGCTATTCCATACTGTATGACATCCCGCTCTGCAATAAAAGCTGGGGGAAAGATGGAGAAGGGGGGACTCTCGTTAGGAAAGCATTTGTCTTCCTGACAAACTGCTATGCGTAGTGAGGCCCTGCTTCCCAAGAAGTGGCTGAACACTGCTTGCTGATGGGAAGCAGAGAATACTTTTTTCTCCTTTTGCTTCTGCGCGGCATTTGCTTTTTTTTTTTTTCCTTTCACTAAACTGCTCCTTATCTCAACCCACGAGTTTTTTTTTTTCTCCTCATTGTTTTGTCTCCTCTTATTTTTCTGAGGAGGGGGGTGAGACAGCAGCGTGATGGTGCTTAGCTGTCCATCATTTGTTAAACCACCACAAGATGTCAATTTTATATGCTCTGTAATGACTAAACATGTACAGCTGATGACTCCTTATAACTCTAAACAGTGCTGAGGACTCCATACACCTCTGTGGTCAGTAAGTAGCTGAAAAATCCATCTGTACCGAGTACTTCAATGTCGTCAAGCAGTTGGTCTGCATTTGATTACAACCTACCGTTGTTCGCAGGCTCCTCATTATTACTCCAACTGCTCAAGAAGCAAATGTCTGTGCTGAATCATGTAGTGGTTGACAAGGCTGCATGTGAGAGAATTTCTGCTTTTTGGAAGTGGAAAAAACTTTAACCCTAACATTGAGCTTTTCATTAATGGAATTACATTTAAAGAGCTTTTCAGGTAACTTTAATTCCAGCACTTCTGAACTCCTGACTGTCTTTGAAACCTTAACTTTCTTCTAATACATTGAACAGGGCTGTGTTTTCTAGATGAGAACTAGTACTTCTAAAAACACTCCATCTTTTGTGTTTCTTGGAGTGATACCTGCAAAACTCAGACTGCTGTTTCTACTGTGTACAGGCCAGACTTTAAAGTAGCGCAGCGTTACATGGAAAGGGAAGGAACATTTATCTGTTAATTTAGGAGGATCTGAACAGCTGTGAAGTGCACTACCTTTTGGACACAACGTATATTGGGGGGCAGGGGTGGGAGGACAAAAAAATACTTACCTGTGAAGTTAGCCTTTGGAAGGCTGCAGGAAAGTTAAGCCACTCTAGTCTTTATACCTACTTTTCATCAAATACAGATTGTTTACATCACAAAGTATTAAGTCGAAAACTGGAAGCGGACCACAAAAATATTAATTCCCAGATCTCTTGTGCCAACAATTAATTTTGTTCCTGGAAAATCCTTCTTTGAGCACAAATGGATTAATACCTATAATGGCATGCCCCTGTTCTAAAATCTTTAATATGGAAAGTGCTATGCTAAGCCATAGTCTACTTAAAAATAGACGTTATAATGAAAGAGCTTTGGTTGTAGATGTACATTTCCAAAAATCTGTTTAATGCACTTGTTGCAGGGTTTCACAGTAAACAGCTGGTGATTTTATATCCTATAAACACACTTGCCCTATTTAAAAAATGGAGTATGGATGGAATACTGTGTACACTATATAAATAAATACTGTAGCACACTTTTCCACTGAAAGGTAATGCTGGTATCATGCTCATAAGCAACCTTCGTATTTATCCATACAACCTTATACTGACAACTTACATGGAACAGAATATATGCTTATCTTCATACCAACTGATTGAGAGAATGAAAAGACATTTTCTGGCAGACTAATTGCTTATTTCCTGTCTTCTGACACAGCTGGAGTATTTAGTTTTATTTTTAAAATATGTGGGTGAAAACACCAAGTGAGAAATTGCCCCACAACTTGCCTAGAATAAATGGATGAGAACAGACAGGATGCAGTATCAGTGTTGCTACAGTGCATACACTTAAGCGAGGCTATATAGAGTTTTAGAGATAACAGTGGTTAAAAAATTTCCTGATGGATTTGGTATATAAATATGAGTAAGTCTTGAAACACTAAATAAGAAAATACAATCACAAACTAGAAAGTAATAACATAACCATGGATAATGTAAGAAACCTAGGAACTGATTCTAACATTGATCAGTTATTTCTGGATAATTTGTTGTTCCATCAATAGTTATAAAGGATGGTGAGAATTGATCAAATGCTGTGCAATATGAGAATATCTTGGGAAATACATGTATACAGATCCATTTTTAATTTTAGAGATACTCTAATCTCTTTTTAGGTCAGTATACAATATGCTGATGGTAGGCTGCAAGAAAAAAATGCTATTAGGATTACTTGTTCATACAATTTTCCTCAGTTAAATGAATTGATTTTCCTACATATTTGATTTGTGGCTTTAGAGTTCTCTGTGGTGTGTTCAAGAAAGTTATCTCCAAATTTCACAGAAAATTTGGCACTTGGAATGACACTGAAAATAATGAAAAGCAACAAAACTTTTCCCAGCATAGTTCTGATGGACAACAATGACTTTGCCTTGTAGTACTCTTACTCATCTAAAGACATTCCCAAGCCTTGTTTCAGTGTTCTCTTAAATGAATCTTCAAACAGAGGGGGCTGGAATTCCAGTCCAAGTGATCTCCAGGCTTTCCAGTGTATTGGGTTATTACCACCAGTGTATCTGAAAGTTAGAGGGAGAGGCATAAAGGCAGAATTTCGGATTATCATTGATCCTTTAGCACCATTTCCAAATTCTTCTCTTTAAGAATGACCACAATGTATTTCACAAGGATGACTTAAGGCTATCAGTGTACCAACTGAAAGAAAAAAAACGTTAAAAGTAGAGGAAGAATCAAGATAAAGAAGGAGGGCACAAAACATTTCAAGACAGGCTTGGAACATCTGAGCAAGATGCGAGAGAAACCAAACAAGATCCAGAATGCAACACAATACAATCCAGAGCCTGAGACTTACTTACAAAGGTGATTCATTAGTACGGTTAGTTAATAATCACAATGGAAAATAAAAAGAGAAAACATGGTTAAAAACAAATCTTTTGTGAATTAATATCACCTTGGGGAAAGAAGGTAAAAGCAAACTTCGGAGGCAGTGCTGGGAGCCTGCTGCTGACAAAAAGATAATTTTATTTGGATCTGCTTAATGCTAATACATGAGTCTTTATTTTCCACCGTAAACTTCAGAACAAATGCTCTGATTTACATTATCATGTATTTTTACATATAATAGCTATCAGATCTCTTCAGTGAGCGGTCAGTGAAAGAACTTTTAAGATTATACATGTATATTTGGTTTTAGGCAACGGTGAGAGCCATGCAGAAGAACATTCCAGAGAAATAAAATCTCAGGTAAAGTTTCACACAAGAGTACATGGAAGTAGCTTTCCAAGCAAGTATGTGTATTACAAAGGCAAAATACTGAGGAAAAAAAAAAAGAGAACAAAGTGTGTCTGTTACTGAATCCACTGGACTAAAGACCACTAGGATTTGGACACAGAGAATTCTTGAACTTTTCTGATCAATGGTGCAAGCTGTCTGAAACCTATGTACCTGGCAATATTTGCAGGCAAGCCTGAAAGTCAATTTGAATTAACTGAATTTCCTGTTACATTTTTTAGGCGATGTCAGAAGCAGAGAGTATGAAGGGTAGAAAAGGAAGGATTATTCCACAAAAAGGTTGTTTTAGGGCCCAAGACATACAGGATTAAGTATTTCTCAAAGTAAGCCCAGAAAAACAAATTAAGACTATACAAGAAGTATGGAAATTATGCAGTGAGGATGGGAGAGTTATTACAGTCTATATCTAATCTGCTTTACCAGTTTATAGCAGGAACAGAAACAAAACAGTACAAGCTAAAATGTATGAAGGTTCAGAAATGGAACTAAGTCAGAGATGGTAGGTAGTTTTAAAGATCACAACACTTGAATCAGTTCTCACATTTTGATGGACTCATGATGGACTCAAGTCCAGCTGAAAATGTAAATATGTTTAAACAATAAATAAATTTACTTGGTAGAGAACAGAAACATAACCAGTAAGATGTGGTTAAAAACTTTACTATTAGCCTGATCTGAGTTGAATTCAAGGCTTGCAAAAGAGAAGAGGAAAAAGGCATGTATGTAAGGAGAGAAACGGATACACAGTCTCCGCCTCAACTCCTGGGGGAGAAACTCCTCCAGTTTGATAGGTATAGCAGCCCACTAGAATTTTTTTTTCTTTTTTTTTTTTGTGACAGACTTCAGTGTAAGTGAATTTTTAGTCAATTTCATTTCTCTAGAAAAATCTGAATTCACACTACTGTAATAACTTCATTGTAAAGTTTTCCAAAGCAATCCTGAAGTCTTCGAAAAATCAATTGCATTTATTACTGAACAATAAGCACTAGTTTTGAGTCTTTACAAGATTCCTAGCAATCATTACTCTAAAAGCAGTAATTTGAAATTGGAGGTCAAAATAACTACTGAAGGAAAAGACTGTTTACCTCTGAAAAATAATAGACTAAAACTACCTTGTCCTAAGCAAGGTGCTAGCACTTTTTATCAAAGCTTGAAAATGACTAAAGCTGAAGCCAATAATGTCAATTACACGTAAATCTTCCGATCAGACTGTATTAAGTGCAACTGGACCCTCATTAGTGTCCCGTGTCATTGCTATCGGGGCCCGAATAGCAGGCGTTCTGCAATGCCTTCTCCCCAGATTTAGCTACCTGTCTTCAAGGCCAGCTCTGATATTGTGCTGCTGCGTACTCTTTGATCAGACTTTTGTGAAAAAAAGAATACATGTGAGATAAAGCTGTAAGAAGTCTTGCTGGGTCCACATTTAATCTCAGGCCTCTGCCCTGTTCCTTGTCTGAGCTACAACGCCAGTATGCCTGTGCCTGGCCACGCGTGTTGCTGATCCTGACACTCACCTGCTGACTTCAGACACATCTGGCAAGCACTCGACTGTCGACTGACCTGGATGGCAGAGCTGCCATGCTCCTCTTTTTTGGGCATGGTGTGACCCGCAGCTCCTGGCTTGCCTTCCCTTGCAGAGCTGCCCACTCTTCGCTGCCTCCCTGTCCCTTAACCACTGAAGTGATTATCTCAGTTGAGAGCTATTTGTAGTAGACCCATATTCTGCCCAAAATGGGACACTATCTCACAGACAGTAAACATTGCACCAGTTTGTAGCTTCCCAAACAGTAAAAACTGGACAAAATTAGTTTCTATTCCTTGCTGTTTGAGGGTTGCGGAGGTGTTCATTATTGCATTTTTTTTTTTTTTTTAAGATCTTGGTGCCATGCAGGCATTACTGTTACAGCTGGGAGACCAATTTGTTCTGGAATGAGTAGAACAGAAGCAAGTCCCTACCCTCACTGCAGTTAATGGGAAAGACTGTCTTGGGCAAATACACTGAACATTGTATAAATACTGAAACTGCTGAGCACGGCCAGCAAATACTTAGCTGTTCTGGAGAGCATGGGAGCTCTCTCATGTCCCTGTTCTTAAAGAACAACATTTGGGCAACAAAGAAACAACACAACCAGTAAATCAGCTCTTAGAGTACATCTATGTATTTGTGTGTGCATGTTTATGCTGGGAGAGGAAGTGTGGGAGAACGAGTAAGACTTCACTATCTAAAGCCCCCGAAGTAAAACTTTTATTATCAGCCAGCTAGAATTGCAGAAGAGAAATGATAAGTTGAGGAAAACTGAAAAAAAAAAATCACTAGAAGACAAAAACATTGGTTGTGTATAAAGGTATTACCAAACTGAAGTGAAACTGCAGACCTTCCGCACTGCTAATTTCAGTGAATGATTCTGTTATGTTTGGAAGAGTCCTTATGACCTTCTACAGACCGCTATATGGTTTTGCAATTGTCAAATCTGGGAAACCAAAAAATCTGTCCGCCAAATCAGAATCTTATGCTTGGAATGCCAACAGTGCTCTTATTTACACAATGCACACAGCAATTCCAAACACAAATTAATCAACTCTAATGGCACCTCTCTTCAGTAATCTTCTTATATTTTAAATACCTAGTAGTTATATAGTGTGTAAGCCACAAGCTGTACAATAAGGTCTCTGATCTGAAAATAGTCTCTTACAAAATAGTAACAAAGAAAAAAATGGGAGGATACCTCTCCCAGGGGAAACAAGGTCATTTTGTTACTTTATATTTTCATCATTTCTAGCATCTGGGTTTGTTTTATAGAAAGACAGTATATGTCCTCCTTTCTTTTTTATGGATGTGTCATGGTTTCTGCAACCTGTATTCTCAACCTGAACAAATGTTTCTGTTCATGGAAATAGGTATTTTAATACATAACAACATAAATGTAAATGCTCATATTATTTTTAAGAGTTGTTTTAAAACATAAACCTGAGTCTATCCCCTAACCCAAAGCTGTCAATGTCAGATATAAAACCATGTTGGTGAGTGATTTGAGGCAAATGCAGGAATGCCAGAATGAAAGCTGGGATCTGTGCTACCTTTTGGTGTGAGATCAAATATGTACCCAGAGGGAACGTGAGCCATCACCACCTGCCCATCTGTCATTGAGCCAATGTCATACCTTTGTTATATGGGGACAAACAGTTTCCCCCAAAATGTCTGTGTGACATTTCTTATAAAGGCTATCAACAAATCTCATTTGTACTTGAAGCATAACATTGCAACCTGAGTTTAGGATGCCCTTAGAAACTACAGACAGCACTACAGGTGTTCTGCATCCAGGCGCAGAGCGACACAGGACTAGATTGCGGTTAGCTGAAGCTGACCCTGCTAAAATGCGGTGCAGCTGTATGTGGAATATAAAGTGCAGATTTCTTTCTGTTGCAAAGCTTCTATATCTGGCAGGAATTCAATTTGCACACTTCTATAGTTGTTTTTTACCCTCACCTCATGGCCTTAAACACAAGTAGTAAACACACATTAACACAATGGGCACGAAACAGCCATTGTGACTCTTGCAACCTCTGTTAGGTCATGTTTGCAGTTCATTGCTCTTGGACTTCTATAATTTATTAAGCAATGTCCAGAGAGATACAGTGAGTTTTCACATAGCTAACACAATTAAAATATTAAAGGAAAAAAATTATCTCATTTAGTTGAAACAGAAACCATTATATAAGTTAATTTACTGTTATCTAAAATACATCTTTACATTCTACTTGCTGCTCTTCAGTGAATAAAAACTGACTTAACTTACACTAACATACAAATTTATAAACTAACACCACATTTCAGAAATGAATCTGGAAAACAGTTACTTAGTAAAGTGTTATCACTAGCTGTACAGACAGTATATTTCTCTGCAGCAAAATTGGTGAGGAGAAAACTTGCTGCCGACCTTTAGAGTGGAAAACATTCATGAGGTAATGTAAGAAGCTGTTCAGAGATACCTTTGGATATACATCATCAAGAGGGAACTTAATTTAGATGTTCAATGTAAGTGTCAAGCTCTGAGAAGCTCTTCGGATCACAACAGCAGCAATTAACAAATATACTGTTGGCAGTCAAATTCATCCCACAGGGCATGAGTTCAGAAAAAGCATAAATCTCCCAGCTGTTTTACATTTCATTTTCAGTGACCTAATTTTTAAAAAATACTTTAATTTGTAGCTGGATTTCTCTTTCTCACCCAAGAAAGACTCTGTGCTAAGTTTGGAAACCATAGGTCTGCAAAATCTTTAAATTGCAACATTTCCATCTGTCCAACACTGCAGTTCTGACAGGTCTCAATAGGTATCTTCTCTTAGGCCACATTAAGATCAACAATTGCATATTGAGCTTAACTAGTCTGCAAACGCTTCTATCTACATTAACTACTGGGATTTTTTATTGTCTAAATACTACAACAAAGCTATGAAGTTTTGCTGACATACCCAGCATAGTGAATACACAGCAACTTTAAAAGAACTGGTATAGCTCCACTTGCCTGGCATTACTTCTTCTTTGGGCACTATTTTACAACCTTAAATGACATAGCATAGCAGGACAAGAAGGAAAAAGAAAAGCTACCTGAATTACATTAGTATAGCCAATTATGTCTTAGAGTATAAATAATGAAATTGATGGGAAAAAGTACTGTGCTCTGCTAACGCTTTATTAGCAGGCTCAGATCCTCCCTTAATTACCAGAATCACTCACCTAAAATATGTGTTTATTTCTCCCACAACCCTGAGAAAAAAAGTGAGGAAATAATAATATCTCCTGGAGTTGTCAATGTGACTTCTACCCAGCAGTGGAAGAATAAGTCCCTGCCAGGCTTCATCTTTTCTATAAACACATGACTATTGCTTTTTTTTTTTTTGTCAGAACTGATGTTTACTCTGTCAGACTTATTTTAACATTTCAGTGATAAATTAAAGGCCGTAATTACCGCTTTCCATTATGCTCCTAAGATCAGAACTTTATGTGCACCACTTCAAAAGACAATACTGAACTCTGTTGGGTAGTCATATGTATTTGTTGCACCCTTCTACTGTGGCAGTAATTGTACCTGCTGTTTCTTTGTGGTTATGACCTTTCAGTTATCCAAAATTAGTCTAGATAAGGCTGTGCCTCTGGCACAAACACTGCTTTGGCTAACCCTTTTGAAAAGGGCAGTGCCAAGGCAAGAAACAGCCTTGACAAACTTGAAAGAAGGCACAGACAAAATAAGCTTTTTTAGTTAGGTGAGATCTGACTAATGTATCTCTTAATTAGGGAGCACTGTAGAGAAATAGTTACGCTGATTAGCGATTCAGGAACTGAAAAGTTACAGGAAATTCTTTAATCACAGAAAAAGAAATAATATGTAAAATGATGGCCATTTTAAATATTATTGGCTTTAATCCACAGTATCGTGCATAACCAGTAATTAGTAATAATGAAGTTAAACACCACCTGCCTCAGTATGGTTTTTGCTTTTAATGTCAGGGCTCTTCATGTTGCTGTTCTCCTCACTAGAAGGGGTCTGTGCTTACCACTCGTTGCATTTAAATATTTTTCCTCTCAGTAGTTTCAGCAGATCTTGTTCATTCAGTGTTTTACCCTACCAGTTCAGATTTTGTTTAACCTATTTATGCTGTCTATTTTGCTTCTTATCCAGACAGAGAGAAAAACCATCAGAATGAAAAACAAAATCTTTTCTTTCCCCAAAACAATGGTCTCCAAGTGCTACCTTTCTGCATTTCTTTGAAATGCCAAAGGACAAATTAATGTAGCAAGACTTCTAGATGAAATACTGTGAAGGTGCTCTTGATACCTGGCTGGGTTGCCAGGGGCAATGGAAAAGAACTCTGCAACTCAATAATGCATGCATGTGTGTCTTTGAATGTCTTAGCACCTCAAGTACATACCTGTGGCTTTATTTCACCTTAAACTAGATTTTTATGCAGTCTGACACTTCTAAATTTAGGTCACTGGATCTAATTTAAACAGGTAGGTGGGAACTGTCCCATGCTGACTCAAACTACAATTGTGGAAGTGACCCATTAAGGAGATGAAATTTGTATCTTGAGAAGGTAGATTGCAAAAACAACAGAAAATTTATGTTGATGAATACTCCAGGTACATAAAAAGCAATTGACAGGGATGGAAAGAATGCACAGCAGATGAAAGATTTGAAAAATTGAAGGCTTTTGTTTCGATACCGTAAAGGGAACAGCAAACCTCAGTATTTCTGTGACAGACAACTCCCAAACCACTTCATATAACAATGATAATAAAAATGCTCATTGAAGAAACATGTACTCTGTTTATCTGAAACTGCTGTCTCTGAACCTGCCAGCGCAGCCCAGGAAGTGGGCAGCCTTTACTCCTGCAGTAAAGCACTGCTGACTCTTGTTCACCTTGCTGTCAAGCCACCCCTCGTGGTCTTCTCTGCAGACTGCTACCCACCTTGTCAGTCACCAGCTGGACTACTCCACGGGCTTGTTCTGTCCCAGCAGCAAGACTATATGCATGTCTCCAATGAACTTCACGAACCATCCACCTCATGCAGTACTGCCAGCTAGTAAGTTGAGTACCCTTCAGTAAATAATTGTTTTAATGGTGACAGTATTACTGTAACTCATTTTCCGTACATGTTGCTAGGATTTAATCCTTCTGCATGTTCTTCTGGACTTGCTTTGCGTTTGTTTGTTTGTTTTCTTATGGCAAGACCCTCTAAAACAGGCTTTTCATTTGCAGAGATGAGAATTTCCAGGCTTATGGTTAAAGAAATTGATCAAAACTCAAATTTCCAAGAAAGAGCGGGGAAGGTGAAGATCACACTTTAAAACAATTATTCAGTTTTTATTGTGAATACTTTCACTTCTAAGTTCCTCAGTTCTCCTGTCTTTCTTTGCTCTTAACGCCAGATTCCTTCCTGTTACACATATTTTTATTATGAAATTCTGTTATATAAGAGGAATGAAGGTAAGGAACTTTACTGCAGAAATGCCTGTCTGCTTTCAAGAAAAAAAAAATCTTTAGAACTAGTTCTGAAATATTAGTTACATAATGCTGTATAAAATCTGCTGGTGCTGCTTCAAGAAATTTGGCATCTCTGTAGGTGTTAAGAGTAGTCTGAAATGGTAACGGTTGAAGAAGATGGAGCATAAGAAGACATTTACCTTCTTTCTATGAAGTCTTTTGTATGAATGACTGCAAAACCAAAAAATATGATAATTTATACTTTGATAAAGCCAAAACACAAGACACTACTACCCTGGAAAAATAAAGGAGTTGAAGTGTATGAGTTTATATATACTCAGAGGTACACACACACACATAAATAATTATTGATTACAAAAATTCAAATGCTTTTTTTTTTTTTTTGGGCCTTAAGTTATTAAAATATGCATGAATGCAATTGCTAGGAAATGCAGCATGTGTATGTGTTCAAAATGGTGCTCATACATTACATTAACAAACAGAAAGATAGGAGGGGCTGGATTTTTAGGATAATGAACATGATAAAACATTAGGTCTTTTGTTGTATGTCTTCTGATATATGCAATTTGTTACAAGTTATATCGTCTGTGAAAAGAATCCCTACCGCAACTCTAACGTGCTTTTTTTTAGTATCAAAAACATAAAAGCACATCAGAACACATCATGTGCAAACCATGGCATTAAACAAATTAGAAAACTAAATGTCATACTGTAACATGACCATGTTTTTTGCAGTTAATTTACAAGAAAGGCAGAAGAGCTCTGCAGGGAAACACTCTCCAAATATACACCCTGCAGCTAAAATACCTCACATACCTCATTGTTCTTACAGGGGAAAAAAACAACCACCACTCCCCCCCCCATCCCCTCCCCCAAAGTCAACTGAAGTTATAAGTTTAAAGATGATGTGGATTTTTAAGATGACTAAATGAATTCCACGTGAGATTGTGTATTGTAAGCAAATTAAAAAAAATCAGTTTCAGATATAAAATACTTCTGTAATCTACTATTCAACTGTTGCAATGCAATTGCACTGAAATATTTGTAATTTTAAGAATACTTCAATTATCAGTAAACTTTTTATTGAATTGCTATTTAATTGTATTTTATCCCATGCCCTTCTGTGACACCAGGTTTCTGTTGGTATCCTTGAGAAAACGGCTGCTGTGCAGTCTGCTTTACCCACAATGTTGTTTTGTTTTCCTCACTAACAAACATGCTGGAATTTTAAGTATTTTTCGCTACCAAATCTAGGGAAATTAAATGCTGCTCTGTATATTCTTGAAAAGACTTAAGTAAAAGGCCATCAGTCTTCTTAATTAAGGCTTTTCATATAAGCCTTGCCTGAAATCACCTTAGCTGCCTTTGCAAGCTCTCACCTGATTCTAATTAAGCTCCTTGGAACATTAACTTGGCTTTTTCCTCATGATTCATCTCATTAGGAAAAAAAAAAGGTAAATTACTCACTTTTTTTGTGCTGAATATATATACTGGCCTTCTACTGGAGTTGGTGAAATCCTTGGACTGGGACCTCAATAGAAACAGAAGTATTTCCTTGGAAATTAAGTGATCAACATGTTTAAGAAATTCCCTAATGAAAAAGAATAGTACTCTGCAGTAATTCACTGTACAATAACAGTGCCCACTCCATTTTACCTTCTGATAATTAACTGTGTCAACAATGGAGATGACTCTCTCAACAGGCTAACAGCCCAGCTGAGCAGTTACCAACACGTATACTGCAGTTCTAACCTATTTCATTAAGGCTGCCTGCAGAAGACCTAAGATCCCAACACAAAACCAAGAAATCTCACCTGTGAATATGTGCAGCCCTGGAAGCCTAACAGACAGCACACATTTGAATTTTGAGGAAGAGCATGGAAAAGCCTTCCCAAATCTTAAAGTAAGGAGAGCAATATAATTCAGGTCCCAGCTCACTGTTTTTGTTTGTGGGGGAAAAAAAAGAGATTAATCTTACTATTTCACCTGAGGAAAGTATTGGGTGCTTAATTTCTGTTCTCTTAACCCTATATTCAGACCTTTGACAAATTAAACTGTATTGTACTGTGGAGATGAGAAAGTCATTTTTTCTACTTCCTTGTGTGACTATGCAAACACTCAGAACAAGTTAAATTCTATATGTATTCATGTGTTGTGGGTTTTTTTTTTGCATTTGTTCAATTAAAAATTTTACTTCCTTTAGGAACTTCTTGAACAATAACCATTTAGCTAGCTAAATGATAAAACATAATTACTTCCATCTGTTACAAAAAGCAACTTTAGTTGATCTGAAGAAAAAAATGAAAAAAACTTCTGGACCTTGTCAAAACACGGTAATCTTTGGAGATGAGTGAATACTACTCTTCTTTAGTTAAATAGCTGAACAAAAGCAAGAAAAAGTAAATGAGTTGGGCCAAGATGAAATAAACCTTGCTTTTTCCATCAGTAAATTTGTTTCAGGTCTAATGAACATGACACTGGATTCAAAAGAGACTGCTTTGCTTTCATACAAGAAAAAACTTTTAGAAAAAGCGTACTGTAGTATTTTTTTCCCCCATCACATGTATAGAATATTTACTGTACCATAGAACATGTGAATATACACTGCCCATCTGAAAGTTCTGTTTTTGAATCACAGAAAGAATAGACTAGAGGCAAAACCCTTTCACCTGGTTCTCAATTCTAAGGAAGCTGTCCTAACCACCAGGCAATGAACTCATTCTCTCACTTCCACAAATGAAATCAGCAGCAGATTCTTAGAGGTATGTTACAGCGTAATTCATGTTCAGGTACAGCACCTAGAAGTACGTTACGGCATAATGACCAGAAAATGATGACACTCTGCACAGAAAAAAGGTAAGTTCAAACATGGAACTTCTTGCATTCATTCTTAAGATGGTAGATAAAAGGAAAACTACCAAGCCCCTTTAACACTTATTTTTATAACAAATCCGAGTAGTCTTAGATGCCGACAAATTCTGTTTATTGGGGATTAAGTGGTTTGTCACTCTCCCACCCCTCCAATTTCTCCTTACTTAATATAAAGGAAGAATGTATTTTAACAGTTTTCTGTTAATCTATTTGCATTATCATATATGGAACTGGTCTGGTATCAAAACAATGTTTGGATAGCAAACAGTGATGGGATTTCCCCATCACTGGAAATGCAGAAATCTCTTGTCGAAGACTCTTTTACTGTTGTTAACCTAAGGGTTTAGCACTGAATGTTTGAGCAGATTTTTTTTTTTTTAAATCTCTTCAAGTGCTGTATATAGATAAGTCACGTTGAGTTTGACTGGTTTACTAGTGAGTGAAAAAACAGTCTAGTTTTTCCACTGAAAAAGGTTTAACAGATAAACCACCATTCTCAGACTAATCTATTATTGCCAGAGGTAGCTGGGATATATCTGTCAGAATTTTTACAAAGTTGCCGATGAACATCTTGGTTATAAACATCTTGGTTTATACCAGGTATTTAATAACCTGATAAAAGCTCCTGATTACAAAGAAACTGGCAATTTTCCACTTCTTACGTTCAAATAATCTTTCTCGTACTACTTCAGAAAGTGTTCTAAAGCAGAGATATTTGCCAGAGAAGAAAGCCTACTTTTGCAGCAGGTAGTTTTACCACTTCTCAGAACATAAAAAAAGAGCCTCTCCGAGGCCCAAGAGTTGTGCACAGCTGACAGTATGAAGATAATATTGGTTCAATATGATGAAAAAACTCAAAACATTATTTCTCACCTGTATAATACCATTATTTGAGACTAAATCTCTGGCTGTTTTGTGTTGTGTTTTTTCTGTAGCATGATATGTATACTCCAGCCAGTATTTCTCTTTCCTTGTCTTCCCTGATCTCCTTTGTATTTAATTGTACTTTTTTTTTTTTTTCCACTGAACACATTCTTTCAGTGTAAAGTGCTGAACAAGTTTAAAACACATTAGGATGTATGCAAAAATTATTTCTGTTTCCTATGATGAAATTTTCTCTCCTAAGGAGAAAGTATGGTAGACTTTACTGTATTAAAGAGTTAGTTAAGAGCGGCTGCTGCTATTTAAAACTTTTTGTTCTAGTTCACGGACAGTAACGTGAAAAACGATGATGGTAGTTCTCACAAAAAAGTAATTCTTGGCTTTTCTTAAATATTCTGCTGGACAGTGTAGTATCACCTAGTAGCTGCTACACCTGAACATGAATAATCACAAGTTGACAAACATAAGTATTCATAGTTACACTTAATTCATGAAACACTTGTGTATAATTCCTCCATTATTTCCAAATATAACCTCCTTGGGGACACTGAGGTATACTTTTAACTTAAAACATGACCTTGTGTGATACATGGGATCCACTACTTCCTCTACATTCATAAACACAGAACTCAGAATTTTAGAGATGGAACCTGCAATTCCAAACAGTTAAAACAGTAGATAGCTGGTATTTTCAACAGTTAGTTTACACCAGATAATATAGACATAAAAAGATATGCATACATATGGGTGTGTATATATATATTTGATGTGTTGTATGTATTTCCTAAAATATATGTTTGTATCTGAATATATTTATGTGCAAATAAAAGCCCTTGGGCAGAAGCCTGGCAACAAAACTACTACAATCCCCTGCTAAAGCAGCTGTTTATTCATTTGCTCTATGAAAACTATGTATTTAACATGGCTATCTCTGCAAACCATAGTACTTACAGTACTTCTGGGATAGGGGATTTTCTTACAAAAATAAATATGCAGTGATATGTGTAATTGTTGAAACGTGTTCAAGGCAAGATTTGACATTCTTCTCTCAGGGATGGCTTACGGCTGATGTAGCCTACTCTGCCACAGGGCAGAAGACAAGGAAGGCAGTCTCGTCCAATTAAGACTGGGCAGGATGCCAGTGGGGATGGCGAAAATGCTATGAAGCTTTTGCTGGTCCGAAAAATCTTACCACTGTTCATCAGGTTGAGGTGTTTTTTTGTTTGTTTTTCTCAGTCTGCTGCGTATTTTAAAAGCTATAAGCACGAAACTTACAGAAGCAGGGGAATCCTCAAAGTGTCTCAATGAAATCTGAGGTTCACTTCCTCACAGACAGATGCTTGCAAACTGCAGGATTTACTCCCTGTTATTTCCTACCCCAAATGACTCTGACTTGTAATGCCTCATTGTTTAATATACATTTATATAATCTGTACATGATCTAAAACAGGGTTCAGCTGACAATTTAATTAAAGCAAATGGACAGAAGTGAGGGAGAAATCCGACTAATTCACTAAGGTTCCAGCCTAAGCAATTATCAGCCAAC